>VXBJ01005431.1:186301-226327 GCA_013400055.1 Nycticryphes semicollaris | reverse complement strand
AAAAAAAAAAAGAAAAAAGGTCTGATTTAAAAAAATGAAGGCCTTGTGATCACTTTGAATTACAAGTTAAAGTAAGGGCAAACATTATCCTGCATTTGTACAAGAGAAGAGAACCACTTTACTATGGATTAACACTGATTCATGGCCATCATATTGCACATTTCCTTACCAATTCAGAAGTCACCTTCTCAATTCCTTCCCCTCAGTTAAAACAGAAGTAATTTTTTTAAAGGCCCTACCTAAATACTGAGCAATAACCCACATATTTCTCATCTCTAAAAATCAGTAAGAACTACTCGGACTTTCTCAATAATGGATATACAGAGATAGACCTCTGAGTTATAATGGCTGTGTATTGGATATGTTTGCATAACACAGGTCTGTTGCTGCCTACAGCTCTGAATGGCATTATGTAGATTGTGCTTCAAAGAAACCTCAGTCAGGCAATAAACACAGACAGATAATTTAATAAATATTATAAAAACCAATCTGTTCTAAGCCCTGTTGTAGTCAAGAGAATTACACAGATATAAATCACAACACGATTTAGTATGGCACTTGCCACATCATGTCATGGCTACCTCTATAACTCATAAAGGTCAAAACAATTACAATTCCATCACTATGAACTATATTTTCAGCCACTGTTGTTTTTTTTTTTTTTTTAAATAAAAGAAATAGCTATATTTATATTGATCAAAAAGTAAGCAAAGACACAGATTGGGCAGAGACCGAAAGCATCTGCTAGTCAGGGGGAAGAAGCTAAGTGAGCCTGACAGAGCCACAGATGCCCACTCACCTTGCCGGCTTTGCCTTTTGGCATTCAGGTGGTTGGTAGAAGACATGGCATAAGAGGTGGAGAAGGACCTGCTCTTCGTGATTGTCATCAGAATTGAGCTGTTCCAGGAGTCAGCGCTGCAAAACCAGAGCACAAACAAGCATCGTTTGAGACAGTAAGAAACCTAAATGGCACATCCTAAGAAGTCAGGAGTCACAGCAAGAAGTGTGCGATACTGAGACAGCACAAAATCTATCTGACGATCTATCTGCCGGCTGAACTGCTATTTCTGTGTTGCTCAGTATTGTATTCAGCAAAAATATTTACCATGCAGACACTCCAAAGCTGGGCTTCCTTCAGTCCTGAGGCCTATTCACTTTATTTGTACAAAGATGTCTTCATTATATTGTTCTGACAGTACAAATAGGCTTAAAAGTTGATTTGAAATAAGTTAAACTTATATTCTCTTTCAATGCCTCCTTATAACAGTCAGAAGTACGAGAAGTTCTCTGTTTAAATGAAAAATCAGCCTCCCTTGACTCCTCTGCTGTATCTGCCAAGGCAGATATCCAGTAACCCTTTGAGCACTGAAGAAGCCCCTTGAGAGGCTGGAAAAAGCTCAGAAGAGCCCAGCATCACTGTTGCTAGTGGTGTGCCTCTTTCTCTGGGCGAAGCACTTCACGCTCTAGTCAACTGAAACATGTGCTGCTTTCTCAAAAAAAATCCTCTTGACAGACCCTGAAGACATTGGTCACTGATCCAAAAGAAAGTCACTGAAGGAAAATGGGGTGCATGTGTCTGTGTGTCTGTGTGCATGAGGTTCCCCTACAACAGAATGGACGTATGCTTTCAGCCTTCAGGCTATAACTTCTGTGTACCAGAAGAGGCCAAAGGATTCTGTAAAACAGAAGAATTGTATTTATAATTTTTTTTCCTGAAGGATGCTCATCAAATGTCAGCTGCTTGCAAGGACATAGCACTAGTTCTTATCATCCCTTCAAACCTGAACCATTCTATGATTCTATAACTTCTCTGGACTAATCCACTGGTCCTCTCAGGCTCTGTATTTCTCCTCAGCCTCACATCCAAATGATGAGATGACAGAAGATAGTCTTTTAAATCAGCCTAGTCCCTGCTGAACTTGAAAAAAACTTGGGGGGGTGAGGGGAGGGGGGAAGCGTTCTGAAAGAAAAAAAACATGTAACGTTGTCATAACTCTACAAACACCTTATTGTTTTGGAAGAGCACTACCTCCTAAACATTTGTTGGTTGTCTTCACAGGCCCATTTTCCTACAATCTGTGATGAAGCAAGGTGAAGAATCCAGTTGCTTTTATAATTATTTTGTTTGTTTGCTTTGTTTTGTGGTTTTTTCATTGTCATGAAGAATATAACACACTGGCCCACTGAAAAGAACCAAAATGAAACCAAACCAAAAACTCCCAAACCACATCCTTTGAATGTGGAATATGGAATGAATATAGAAGTGATAGAGGAAAGGAATGTGGAAGCTCTGTTATTTTCTCCCAGACATTTGAAGCAGTAACAGGACCATGTCTTACCAGCTTAGTAACATGTGGTGGAAGTATACAGGCTTACTAATCTTAAGAGAGATTTAAGGGGCATTTTTGCAAATATTTGACCACAGAAAGCAAGAGGTGATGTCCCAGATTGTGAGGAACATGTTGCAGATTTTATAACTACAGAATCTGCCCATAGGGCAATTCCAGTGTCACTTCCTCTCTCCTACCCTTCAAGCCATGAAACGTTCTTTTCTCTGTGACCTGCAGTGTCTTGAATTTTGTACAGGGCAAGTGGCAGATAATCAAGATTTTTTTTTTCCTTTCAGTTCAAAATTCTTTTCCTTGAAAGCAAATCTGTATTGGTCTGCCAAAAGTTTTAAAGCTAGACTTATAGGATTCATTTTTCCTCTTTCTGGAATACACATTGTTTCTCCTACTGTAAAAGAAGAACTGCAAACAGTAGGCTGGGAGGCTTGACAGAGCTATAATTATACAGTTGGCGACATTAAACGTAGGAAGAATTGATTGTCTGCGTAGTTGGCTCATCATGTAGAGTTATATAACAACCATAGAAAAGGACCAACAATAATATTTAATTGCTCTCCTTCTCCCTCTGATTCCCATCTTAGGATGCTTATGTACTATGTGAGAGTCTGGGATCAACAATATAAATCAAATGCACCCTGGGAACCACAAGTCGGTGACTGAAGAACATTTCCACCTGGCTATAGCTTCTTTATATTTATTTTTACTGAGAGACATGGGACTCCTCACAAAGAGGAGCTTTGGCTAACCCCATATTCTTCTTGCACCAGACATTCATTGTACTCTGCAGGCTGCCTTGAGCACCTGTGTGCCCTGCACAAGAGCCTCCTGTGTGGCAAAGATTTAACTATCTGCCCTCTGGGGCTGCATTCGCCCGTGCCATCCAACAGCAAACACTGGTGATGTTGAGCCTTCTCACATCCTATCTTTTTCTCCACTTCTAGCACCGAATCTTCAACTGCAGAAAAACACATGAGTCTTCTGATATTATGGTTTTATGAACTGGTTTAATAATAGGACCACATTACTAGACGTGTTCTCTAGAAGTGATATTCAGCAACTGGGTTACTTGTTATAATTGTTTCTTGGCTGGGTAATACCCATAAAGGAAACCACTGCATATCCATAAGACTTTAACCACATATCCTGCCCTGTTTCCAATTTTATTGTACAATTCTGCACTTTGTTAGCTTAAATAGAATATATTTTTTTTCCCATTTTGTTCCCCAATAATAGGAATGGTTTTGGCAGAATCTGACTAAAAATGGGAATGTCAGTTCTTTCGTAACCCCATTTAGAGAAACATGAAGAAGTAGTTCTACACACGTTGGAGTCAGCATTTTTAAGTGAGGGACAGTGGTGTTGGGGGATATGGTGTAGGGGAGAACTTCGTAAAGTAGGGCTGATGGTTGAAGTCGATGATCCCAAGGGTCTTTTCCAACCTGAATGATTCTATGATTCTATGACTTCATCACACAGAACCACAAAAATCTGCTCAAAGAGAGACATAAAAGAAAGCGGAAGTAATTTGTAACCTGGATGCAGATGATTCGTGAGGTTTGATGCTGGCACTGCGATCCCTTCTCACTGGAGCTGGCTCCAACGTAGGTAGTCCTGTGGCTGATGTTGTTGTGGTCCAAGTTGAGGACACTCGTCTCAGCAGTCCTGGAGGCAAACTTCTCCGTAAGCGCTAGAGAGAAAACAGTTGCTTATAGTTTACATATCCTTACAAAAACTTTATAAACATGCAGAAGAAAAACATTTTCATTTGATTAATTCTGCCTGACAACATCTAGTGAGGTACCTTAAATCTGGATTCTCCCAAGTATCACGGTGCTTGCCTTCTATTCAAATCAACACAGATGGTGCTTTAAATCTTTGGAGGTTCTGGACCATTCTCCCTATTTACCAGATTTAAAAGGTGTATTCCCACAGCTCTGTAGCTTGGAGCTCTCACTGGAGTTCACCAATGTTGGCTGTGCTTTTTCAAATTTTTGGTCTTATATGATGTGGCCAAAGGCACTTAAACAAGTCACCAGGGGCACAAAGGGGACGGAGGGATTGGAGCATCTGTCATAAAAGAAAAGGCAGAGAGAGCTGGGATTGCTCAGCTTGAAGGAGAGAAGACTCAGGGGTGATCTTACCAATGTATAGAAATACCTGAAGGGAGGGTGTAAAGGAAAAAAACAACCAAGTTCTTTCCAGTGGTGTACAATGACAGGGCAATAGGGCACAAACTGAAATACAGGAAATACAGGAAATTCCATTTATATGCAAGAAATTTTTTTTTTACTGTGAGGATGACTAAATACTGAAAGAGATTGCCCAGGGAGGTTGCGGAGTCTGCATTCATGGAAATACCCAAAACCCAAATGGACATTCTCCTGAGCAACCTCCTATAGGCGGAGCCTGGAGAATCCTGCTCCAGGGTCAACTTCCCTTAGCTGAGGGACTAGACGAAATGATCTCTGAACTGGACTACATGATGTCAAGATGTAATTTCAATCTCAACTATTCTGTGAGTTAAACTGTCAAGAATGCTCAGAGTTAGAGAATCAAAACAAAAAAAAAAAAAAAAAAGGCTGTAAAAAAAATAAGCAATAGGTGTTTCAACTTTTTTTATTGCTATATCTCCCCAACCCAAAGGTCACTCACTGAAATAAAACTTTCGTGCACTGTGGTATGGTATCTCCTGAAAATGTGAGAGAAAGAATCACTATTTGCAGCAGATTTTCTGTGGCCCCTCTGCATTTTTCTTTGACCTGATCCTCCCTTTTCTTCACTAATAGAGCTTACATTGTTTTTCTGAATTTTTGAAGGTAGACAGTGAAAATAAAGAATGATTATGGGAGAGTCTTTTCAGATCAAGATTTGCTGTTGCAGATGCTACCATTTTGTACAATGTTTCTCTTGTAGTTCTAATGAAGTGCTCATAGTCAAGAAACTACAAGAAGTATGTCTCTGTCACGGAGAGTTTTGACTTTGCCAGAGCATTAAGAGATATGAAATGGGAGACACTTGTGGTTCTGAAGCTCAAACTTATAGATAAATATGTCAACATAGTATCTTCTTACTCAATATGCTTAGTGCGAGATGTTTAAGGTGAAGACCCTAAATCTGTATTTAGACACTTAAATAAAGGACTGCAAACTATTAGTTTTATGAACCGTAATACATTTAGGTCAGTGAATTCTTCAGTCAAATTAGTCCTCTGTAGCATTAACTCATTTCTTCATCCTTCGTTTCTTTTCTTCTCACTAGGTATTATGCAACAGCAAACGGCTTTCTGTTCAATGTGTTTGCTCAAGCGATGGCAGTGTTCTTCCACATAACTTCTCCGCTCTGATCTGAGAGTACAGCCATTATAGACATGTACACTAAAATAAACTGGAAAATGCACTTAATAACCTCTGAACATCCATTTCATATCTACAGCTGCTACACAGGCTAATGGGGTAATAATTATCGTCACACTAAAATACATTAAAAAAAAGAATCACACGTGTTGCAATCCAAATGCTGGGAAATGCTGGAATGAATGCTGGCTGTGCCATTTGAACTGTTAAAACCATTCATGCAACGTACTCTGCCTAGATTTAATTTTACAAGGGAGATTTCGGGACAAAGGTATTTTGGTTTAATTTCAAAAGTGAAATGCCACCCCTGCAAGACAGCCAATTAGCAATGAACCTTCAACTTGAACTACAAAGTGCATGTGTTCTTTCTAGCTGTTCACTTACTAAATGTGGGTGTTTAACACTGGTCATTTCCTGTTGGATTCCTGAGCACTCATAAAGCCATCTATCATGGCAGTTATATATATATATATATATGTGTGTGTGTGTGTGTGTGTGTGTATATGTATTTAATTCAGTCTTAATTTTACTCTCAAGACTATTTCTCATGAGCTCATGATAGTCGTTATACTAAGTATTGTGGTGATCTTTTTTGCTTTTTGTTTGGTATACAACATTTTAAATTTGATCCAAAGCACCTGGAGGTCATCAATAGAGAGTTTTTAATTGACTTCTACAGGTTTCACACCTCTAGCTGTGGGAAGTAAGAACAGACTAAAAATTATACAGAACTTCAAATTCCAATCTTCACAGTGGGAAAAAGGTCCCTGATACTACTACTTGATTCCCTACTGCTCATGGACTAGGGTAGTGACCCCACATGCAGCGGCTCAAATCTTTTGAGTAGGAAGGAAATTTTCTGTGAGAAGTAATGGGGCAGACTTATGGTGAAAAGCTTTTTCTCACTCTGCTCCCTATCTTTTCTTCTCTTTTAAGCTCCAACCTGCAAGGAAAGACGCACACCATCTATGTGAATTACCCTGTGTTGATGTCAAACATCTAAAGATGCCTGAACCAAAATTAACCCAGACATGGGTTGAAGGATACAAAGAAATTGTCTTACTATGGAACCACTGATCTATTTAGATGTCCTTTTATAGTAGAGTATAATCAGTGCATAACATGTTAATGTGAAGCAAACAACAGAAAAGGCCAGTGACATCTGCCACTAGTCCAGTGCTGTCCCTTTAGAGAGAACCAAGTTACAAGATGATAGGCTGGGTCCAGTACTCACCTTGGGAATAGCTAGTTTCTCTCCTTTCTCTGGGCATTCCTCTGAGTCAGAGCAGGTATAATTCTCACTGAAGGACACCAAAGGGTTCACCCTTGGCTTGTGAATGGCCTGGAAAGTTAGCTGCGTATTAAGCAGGTTGCTCACTGTTCTCAGCGAAGTACACACGTTGGGGGGCAGCGAAGGATCTGCCAGAAGGTCTGTAATGAGCCCATGTGCTTCTCCCATGACAGCGATATCCACTGTGATACTGGTACCAGAAGACTGAAGATGACAAAAATAATTCGTGTAAGACAATAAAAGTGAACAACCTGCTGAGCAATGTCTAAAGCTGTGGTGAACTCTCTCCACAACTTTTGTTAAAGCAGTTATCCACAGAATGGAAAAATAATAACATGAAATAATTCGTCAAATAAGGAGAATCATGATGAATAGATCAATCATCAGGCATAATGCACACAGTCCACAAAACAGTTCGGAATTTCTTCCTATCTGATTTCCTCGGTTTCACCATCTGCAGCTGACTTAACTCATCTGAATGAACTGTTCAGGCTCCCTACAGAGACACAGTCAATGGCCAGGAGCTATTTGCACAATTAATTATAGAGCCATAGCTTGTGATGGGAGGAGTCCCTCTTGCGAGATGCTTTTCTACTAACTACAGCGGCATCTAGAACAGCTAACAATCAATGTTTCTGCTTAAAGGAATGAAATTATATACTATAGATATATCTGAGCATATACTGAGATTTTAAAAATATCTTCATGCTATTAACATTTAGCATTCTGGTACAGTGGCAACCACATTCTTCTACAAGCAATTGTGTATTGGGCAGCTATACCAAGGGTGAAATGGAGTAAAAAGTGGATTTTGCAATCTTTATTGTATTCAGACAGAAGTGATGAGAATAGACTTGTACAACCAATTCAGATGGTCCTTTGTTCCTCTTGGGTTTAAAATACCTACCTACTTTACATATATCATTTAGGAAGAATTATTAACTAAAGTCATGTGTAAGCAGAAATAATACCAAGGACCAGGTTACATCACTGGTGAATCCTATGCACCCTACCCGGTACATGTATATAATCAATCTGTAAATGATGCACTGCAAACCAGCTGTGGCCCAGGCAAACTCTCTTTATACGTGTAGTTCATCCATCATGCACACAGGTAATCTAACACAGCTGCAGCACTTCCAGTAGGCAGGCACAAGAGGGTTGATCCATAAATGAACCTTTGAGTTTCTCCAGAACTTCCTGGCACCTAGCATCTCTGTCCCAAAATCCGGTAGGACAGTACATTGCCACTAAAAGAAACAGTCCATCGCCAAAAGTAGGAAAGCGGTCAAGTCTCTGAATTTACCACTATATGATACAACTGCAAAAGACTGAGGGTTTTTAAAATCTACTAGAAGAACAGTGAGATTGGATGCACGCAGAAGTAGAACTAGAAAGGCAGAAGGCATAAGAAGTTTCAACGCAGCTGTGACATTTCAGCCTCACTAACTGCTGCTCTATAAATCACCATAAATTCTCTGTGGAATCACTAATTCAAGACACTCCAAGGCTGATCATTTTTCCGTTGCTGTGTTTCTAACACATAAACGCATTCCTGCTGTTGCTGTTTGGGACTTTTCAGCAGGTGTATTCGCAGTTTGCCAGAGAGAGCATTCCTAATTTGTTTTCAGGTATTTCTTAGAAAAATCTTAGATACAGAGTCTTCCACATGGGCAAGTTATGCATGTGAAAAGAGCTTATGGGCTCCTTGGAGTGGCAAGTGCATAGCACGGAGAACGGGGCAGACTGCTTAGGAGGTGACTGATCAGAACCCTGTCCAGGCATGAATCACCAGTGACAGCAGTTATGGACCTCACAACACATCAAAAAACAGCGTAACAGAGCTTGACGCTGCTTCGTTCTCACAAAAGGCTTTACAAGCCTTAGCAGAGTATTTCTGAGGAAAGTGATATATTAGCTAAATATGGCTAAATCTCTCCACACTGTCTTCCCAGTTGAGTAGTATGGACGTCAGGTCCTTGGCAACAACAGTTTCATTCCACTGATCCACTCCCCATGTCCTACTTCTTGACTACACGGAGGTAAGCCACAGGACCAGAAGATAGATCTCCTCACTCACCATCCTCTCAGACAACCAAAAAACCAGCTTCTTCTTCCCACATTTCTTCTATTTGTCATGATACCAAATAAGATAAGCCAGAAACCGTTTGATATACTTAAGCAATGCCTGAAGTTAATTTAATGGCTCTTTCTTTAAACTCTCAGGAGTGCATGCAGAAGAATCTGGCAGATGCTAAAGCAAATTCTTAAAATAAAAGAGAAGGCTTGGGATGGGGGGAATT
Organism: Nycticryphes semicollaris; assembly: GCA_013400055.1. Taxonomy (NCBI): domain Eukaryota; kingdom Metazoa; phylum Chordata; class Aves; order Charadriiformes; family Rostratulidae; genus Nycticryphes; species Nycticryphes semicollaris. The sequence goes on along the minus strand of VXBJ01005431.1, from coordinate 217,032 downwards.
AATTATCTATCTTAATCCCAGCCCTGAAAAAACCAGACCAAAGGGGAGTGAGGAAAAATACATCATTCACAGTGTGATAGAAGCCTCATATTTTCAGCAAAACTACATAATCTACAGTTTGAAATTCTATTAAGCCTGCAGCCTGGAGTTGTTGACTGCTGATCAGAGACAGAGATTAATACTTCAATGAAGTAAACAAGTCTGACTCAGCGGGCCGTAAGCAGAGAGGCACAGATTTTGTACAGCAGTACTAATATTTTGCAAAGCAGCCAGCATTGTTCTCCATGATTAGTACCAAGTGGGGAAAGGGAAAGCCCTTCTCAACGGTGTATTTGTGCCACATGGCCTCTGACATGTAGGGAGTCCTTGTCACATCTTGGCGACCCCTGGCTTGAATCTGGGTCCCTGCAGATTTGTCCAACTCAAATGCCAGCGTGTGCCGAGTTACGTGAAGAGCTGGTGCTGAGGCTATATGGCCCAGAGGAGGGATGCCACACAGCATCCTCCCTCCTGAGCTGTGCCAGTACCTCACCGCGAAGGACAGTGTGCACTCAAATCCAGTTAGGTGTAACACACAGGGACACTGCTACAGCACTTGCTCCACCAGAACAAACACGAGGAAATGAATCGGGTCTCTCTTTGGAAGTGTGCCTTATGCCTCAGAAAGGCTTCAGAGCTTGACGGTAGCACAGATGATACCACGTCACCCTGAGCACATTGTGCTCTTCACACAGCGAGGTAGCAGAACCTTGCATTTGTGACCAAAAAGGGCACTACCTGCACATCTGAGGCTTTCAACTGACAAACAAAACCTATCCAGCCATCCACCCTGCCCACATGAAGCATGCCCAAGGAGGTCAGCTCCACCTCTGAAAGGAGGTGGATGTGTATGCTGAGTGCCCCCCACCAAGGGCTGTGACGAGATGTATATGCTGCCAGTGCAGCCCAGCCAGGGTCACCAGAAAACATCAACAGTTAGCAATTTGTGCAACGTGACATACTGCATTGCACAATACTTCACAGTGAAAACACTCTACACAGTATTTCAAAGACATCCCTGTATTGTAGTAAGCTGATTTAAATGGCACTTATATAGATCACACAATATTACAGTATCGTTTGAAGTACTCATATTGCTTAGAATCCTTAGAATGAGAGCACATGTAAAAGTAGAACAGACCAAGCTTAAATTCCTCTTGAAGAAAGAAGCAGAAGCATAAACTCTAATCCACTGATTTCAGTACATTAACACCACATTGTAAATTGGTAGTGTTCATATGTTGTAATTCAGTTGCGCAGAACTTGTACAAAGGAAAATTGTTTCTTTTTTGAGTGGTTTGAATGTTTTATCTATCTCAGGATGAATTTAGAGTACTATCTGACTAGTCTCACTAGACAAAATTACAGGTATTTAAATTACTATTTTCTAAGAACAGTTTTGAATGGAGTGCATGAAAACTTTTAAAAAATATTTTATACTTTAGATTTTTTTCCAGAAAACCGTAACGAACTGTGTATGCTTTGAAGAACATTACTCAGAAAGCAAACTAAAATGTGTTTCGCTAAAGGACAAAGAAACCTGGATTTTTTTTTTATAAAATACACATGATGATGTAAAACAATATAAAGACTTATGCAAGTCAGTAAATTGCTGAAAATTAGATTGATGTATTTTTATATATGTATATACATACATGTGCACACATATACACACACACAGTCTCTTTTTAGGGTAAAAGCAAAATCCTTGCTCAAACTTTGTAAGTAGTTTTCTACTAATGTGCATAGCCTCTGCATGAACTGATCTGGGTTCTTTCCAAACCACTTTACTCATCAGATACTTGGGAATAGAGACACAAATAACAAGTTTGCAATGAACACTAACAAACCACTAACTTGATAAAACAAAACAAAACACCACAAGCAAAGGGGTAAGCTAAGGTGAATTTAATTTCACAATGGTCAGCATTCATTTACCAATTCATGCTAATAATTGTGAACACAGTTTCCTTCCATTAATTTTGGAGAAGATTAGCTTACTGTACCTGGAGTGACTTCATTCCAACTCTGATTTAACCGATGTCACGCAGTGACTAAAACTGAAATGCTCTAGGGCGTGAAGCATGAGAAAGCAAACAGGCTGGAAAAAAGAGCAAAGCCAGACTAACTAAACATGCTCATTGATAACTAAGGTAAGGAGCAAAATAAATTCCTTACAATGCTGAAAAACATTTGGTTTTGTGCTTGCCTTTTTTTTTTTTTTTTCCCCTTCCTTCTGTTTTTTAAACTGGCATCTAGATGGATCTTTTAGGCTGTGGTACCACTTGGAATTCCTAACTGGGACCCAATGCACTTGTGTATGTTTTGGGACATTTTTTTATGCACAGAAATGAAAGAAATGGCTTTCCCCTAAAGAGCTCATATGAAAAATATGATGGCCAGATCACAGTAGGATGCAGTAGAGACCAGGGACAAACATGCAGACGTCACAGCACCAACTGTGTAATCATCTAAGTTTGCAGGGGTGGGGGTTTACTGGGAATTTGCAAGCAAACTTTCACATAGCATGCCACACTATCACACTGACAATTTTTGTCAGGTCAGGAAACTTATTTCAAGGAACACTCTTAAATGCAATATGAAAACAATATTCTGGTAAATTTTAATGTTCTCTTAGAATGTTTAGGTTTGAATAGCTTGTTTTGGATCCTGTAACATGGCTAGAAAAAAACCTTTGTAAATTTGCATAATCTGCTGTAGGCTTTTATATTCCATCTCACAAAATCCCATTTGTTTTCTCTTATTAAATTCTATTATGCATAAAAATCTAAGAATTGATTTTTACTCATTAGGGGTGAAAAGCTGCTAAAAGTGCATAGAAAAAATTAATTTAGGAAAACAGGAATCACAACTTCCTTTATCCATAAGACCTGATAGATGAATTTAGTTTATGAATTTTTCCTGGTTAAAAAACAGTTGACCCACCTGTGAAGCAGATTTGACATCCTTATACTTAACAGATGCCTTACTGTAAATAAAAGTCTTCCACCCCCCATCCCCCCCAGTGTTTTGCATATGATTCTCATAAAACTGAACTGATCCAACTTAACTAAAAAAATCTCCTCTCCCTCCACTCTACAAAAAAGGACAATTACTACAACAACACAAAACCAGCTAAAACTTAAGCATAGTAAAAAATTAGAGGAAATTAAAAAAATAAAACGGTTATCAAACACAAACCACAATTTATTTCACACAGCCTCAAGTTAGGGAAAAAATAAAATCTTCATTTGCTGTGGCTTATACAAGGAAAAGCACTGGAGGCAGAGATGCTGGCCATTCACCACTTTACACTCAAGAACAATCTGTAAGTGAAAGAATGGGGGAGGCGAAGAGGGAAAAAAGCAGCATCCAGCATATCTTCAATCTTCACACAATTACGAGCAACAATAAATCACAATTTGATATAGTTTCCAAGTCACATCATGAATGCTCAGGCCAAGCTGTCTGGAAACAAAATTAAAAGCAAATATAATTCTCCATTATTTTACTGTCCACAGAGCGATTTGAAGGATAAACATGAATTGGCTTCTATGGAAATAATGAATCATTTTAAAGGCGCCACAGACTTAACTACTCCACCTTTCACTGAATGACTAAGGAGAAAAGAAAAGTGTGCATATAATTCTTTGACATTTCACTCTTCTGTATTTAAAGCTGCAGAACTGGAGTCTTACCCAGACTTCTTACTTCTACTTCACTCTTATTTTGTGCTAACACAAGATTTCAGGCTTTCTCTTCCCTGATGAGCAAACAGGACATTAAGAATTTTGTTCCACTTTCATGAAGCACAGCATTTCCACTGCTTTCTGGAGGTAGACCAGCCACAAGCTCTGTAAGGCATATTCTTTGGTAAGACTGAATATTGAACCTTCCCATCATCTCATCACATTGATTAAAGAAAACCTTTCTTATTCACCGATGTCATCACTGAATCTGCTGATTCTTCAAAGCACCCAGAGCCACATAAACCTAAACCACACACTGAGGCACAGAAGATGAGTCCATTATGAGCGAAGGCTCTAGATCTTGTGTGAGCCATAATAGTCATGGTTTTGAGCCTGGTTATCTGGAGTTTGGGATGGCACCACCATAACAAAGCAGACCTTCCTGGGAACAATTACATTGAACTCCGATCTGGAAAGCATTAATGTCATGACTGTTACATGCAGCATGTCTATAGCTGGAGCACTCACTAGCACGATGCCAGAGTTCAAGACAGTGCAGATAGGCAATTTTTGAAAGTAGTTCTGCAAACACAGGATCTAATGAAACGGAGTTATCTTTTTTGTCCACTCAGCACTCACTCTAGTGACCCCTTTCCGCAGCATCAGCCCTGTGGCCACAGAATCAGTAGCAGGCAGCCGTGCTTGGGGCTTATGTGCATGCTGATAAACAGGCTTATACAGGAGTCTTTCCCACAATTTCACATTATGTTAAACTACCAGTCATCTACTACCAAGCAAGTCCACTTATTTTGACCTCCTGGTATTCCAGAGGTTGTCATAAAATTTCTAGGAAGATAATAATCTCTGATACTTCCTCCCATCTGCCACATTTGTTTGAAACTGTTGGACAGCAGGATCACATAAGCCTATTTTCTTTAGAAAGCCAGGATGAAAAAAACATCATTCCTAAATGGCTCTAACATTTAATCTATTCAGAGTAATCAAAAACTTTGCAAATATTGAATTTGGAGCCTCTAACAATGAAGCACTAATTTGAGAAGAAAATACTTTTTTCTTCTTTCCTATAAGACCTGTGGAATGTATCACTGTTTATGGCACACTTTGTCTGAGGCTGCAGTTCCCATAGCCACATCCTGCACCACTACCTTAAGTGACACCAGTCACAAAGCTCATAGCTACAGCTGACTAAACTTCTTCCATTACAGGACCTTTCAGCTTGTGATAGCTTTGTCAGCCAAAGAGCTCAGACTAAAATGTATACTGCCAGGTATTTGTCTGGGGTGAATTATTTCAGCATTTGAGAAAAATTGTTCAGACATTTACAAGAACACTGTTGGAGTGCTTTATCCATGCTAAAAATTCTTAGTAAACTGATACCATTTAATCTGCAGCAGGCACACAAGGTGCAGTAAGGCCTTTTCCTTTCCGTGTCCTGATGTGTCCAGATTTAGTTATCTAGCCCCTGGGAAAAACAAACCCAAAGCCAGCCTTGCATGACCTCTCTGGGTTGTCAGAAACCAGCTACCAAACTGCCTGAGGATGCTCCCTGCCCCGGCTACACACACCTTCACATGCTGCTTACGTGGACTTGTGCTCTGTGCTCGACGTCCCGAGGGGCAAAGAACCACATTTAATCCAAACTGCCCTGTCAGTCTTCAAGTCAGACTTAGACCTCAATTACTCTTCCCTCTTGTTGAGTGACCGATGCCATGGTAATCATTAGCACCGACAACACCAGGATGATTTCTCCTCTCTCTTCAACACCCAGGCTTAGGTGAGAATCTCCTTGGATGGGCCACAGCTGCTCAGAGAAAAGTCTATATCACAGATTTAGTAAAGACATCTATATTTTTACAAAAAATATGTAGGAGACTCTTTCGTATATCATACTCAACAAGCAATGCTTTCCTAAAAGCATGGCTTCAAGGTTTTCACAGATATGCATTATGAATTAAAAAAAAAAAGAAAAAAAGAGAGAGAGAAACAGAGAGAGAGAAACAGAGAACACATTTTACTTCTAAGCAGTTTTGGTGCCATCTGTGACTTTCAAGGGAAACCATCAGTTCTTGCTTTCAGGTCACTTACCAAGTATTCCCAGATTTGTAACATGCAAGAAAAGAAAATCTCTTAGTGGTTGTTGGCAACTAGGTGACAACAACAAAAAGATAGATGCAGAAATCATCTCAAGGAGTGGAATGATAAGATTTTATAAGATTCAAATACACACTAGGAAAGTGGATGTAAATATTGGACATACACTTCCCCACCATTTTTATCTGATAGAAAGAAGCTTAAATTAACTGACTCCACTGGTACTGGCCCAAAGAAGTACCTAACTTTCCATGTTACCTCCTGCCACAGTAGAGCACAAGTATCTTGACTGACTGCTGGCAAAGAGAATCACAGAATCTTCATGGTTGGAAAGGACCTCTGAGATCACCAAGTCCAACCATACACACACAAAAACCCCCTACAATCTCAGCCTCCAGAGCATGCCCTGAAGTGCCACATCTACACATTTCTTAAATACCTCCAAGGATGGTGACTCAACCACCTCTCTAGGCAGGCTGTTCCAGTGCCTGACCGCTCTTTCTGTAAAGTACTTCTTCCTAATATCCAGTCTAAACCTCCCCTGCTGCAACTTCAGACCATTTCGTCTGGTCCTGTCATTATTCACTTGGAAGAAGAGGCGAACACCCACCTCTCTACAATCTCCTCTCAGGTAGCTGTAAAGGGCAATAAGGTGTCCCCTCAGCCTCCTCTTCTCCAAACTAAATATGCCCAGCTCCCTCAACATCTCCTCATATGACTTGTTCTCTAGAGCCCTCACCAGTTTGGTAGCTCTCCTCTGGACATGCTCCAGTGCTTCAATGTCCTTCTTGTAGTGGGGGGTCCAGAACTGAACACAGCACTTGAGGTGAGGCCTCACCAGTGCTGAATACAGAGGCACGATCACTTCCCTACTGCTACTGGCCACGTTATTCCTCATACAAGCCAGGATGCTGTTGGCCTTCTTGGCCACCTGGGCACACTACTGGCTCATGTTAAGCCAGCTGTCCACCAGCACCCCTAGGTCCTTTTCTGCTGGGCAGCTTTCCAGCCACTCTTCCCCAAGCCTGTAGCATTGATTGCGGTTGTTGTGACTGAGATGCAGGACTTGGCACTTGGCCTTACTGAACGTCAATAGGTTCCAGAAAACCCCAGAAAGCATAGGGGAATGGGACACAGGGTTGTTGCCCAGAGTGTGTGCTGTTGGGTTGCGCCACCACCATTCTTCAGCACATTAACAATGGTGAGGGGCATGCTGGAACCAGCCATACACGCGGTCTGTCTTGAGCTCCTGGGGAAATCCCAGTTCAAATGAAGATACTTGGAGAGTTTTGGGGTAAACTTACTGGTTAAGGGTCACTTGTCGCAGCTTGGAAACCTTGTGGAAATTCTGACGCTGATGTTTGATGTTCCCGGCAGAGCTTTGGGGATTCAGTCACCCAATTCCAAGGGACTTTCTGTGTGACTTGGCTGTCTAAAAACCTTGAACTATCATGACTATCCTAGCCTGAAGAACTACTTGACAACACAGAGCAGATCAGAGATAGTCACAAATGGTCAGGGTTTATTATTTAAAAAGTAGACAGTGCTCCAACTAAACTCAGAACTTTAAAAATTATTACTTTTTCTTTAAAACACAGCAGATGGGAAAAATTAAATTCTAAATGGGGCTCAAATCTGCTTTGAATAACACAGACTGAGGAAAACAATTCTGTACTTCAGAGACTGTCCTCAATTGTCTTACATTATTGTTCTTCAATTTGTACATCAGATGGTCACAAATTGGTAGCTTGAAGCTGATAGTTTGTGTTCATGCGAAGAAAGCAGTGACAACTGTTTTCAGTCTCAACTTGAGATGCAGTAACACCAGCTGGGACCCAGCAGGAGCAGGACGCTGGGGGCACACACAGAGGAGGATATGCCATCTATTAATACCTGGTGATCTTAATCATTTGAGTTTACAGCTCCAATATCCCGACTGCATGCTTTGCACAGGAAGCTATTTCAATTCTATGGTGAACTAAAACAGAACAGCCCAATACTCAGCATGAGTTAAAAAAAGATCCATTGAAAGCAATAATCACCATTCTGCCTCCTGCGTACTAACTAATCCTCCCACATTTTCAACTTGACAGCCTCAGTTACACTAGAATAAAGCCAAAGGAGCCATATAATGCCATATTTTCTCCCTTTCAAAATATCTCAGGCTCTTTTGGGATACAGCTTGAGAAGTGACATCATAATTTGCAGCAAGTTGCAGAAATACAGATGAAAATTACCCCACCAAAGAGTCACATCAACCGCGGGCCTTCACTAAGGGCTGTTTAACAGTATTAAGCAGAACAGCATTAATAAATATCATTAAAACCATAATGCAAATAAATGCAACTTCTAAATTAAAACAAAAGATGGGGGGGAGGGAGGGGAAGAAGGATTAAAAATTGCTATGGAGAGTGTCAAACTTATTTTTAAATACTAAATAGGATTTGCCACCAGGGTAATAAAAGCAAGCTGTGAGGTTTCAAGGAAAGTGTTGAAAACCAGAATAAAAAGAAAATTAGAAATTAGGAAATAATCATCAGCAAAGCTGCAGAAATATAGTATCTTTAGAGTTCAGTCTGTTCTTATTGAGATTACAACAGGGATTTGGAAATGACAGCAGGAGCCAGATGTATATCCTGGGCCATGTTTTGCATATGCTGTGGCAACAGGAGCAAGAAGATCTCACGGAACTCTCTAGGCACTCTCAAGAACACTAACAGTATTTAGTGGCCCGTTTTTTAGAATGTGCTTTCACTTAAGCCAAAAGCATGCAGAGATGTTCTGCACCTTTTGAAAAGGATAAATCTTATCCTCATGAAAGTCAGGCAATTGACTTACTGCAATCAAATTGGTCAATTTTGAACATGCTTTTCCTCTTCATCAGACCTTGTGGTTTGCATTATTTTATTTTTCCTGATTTAAAGTGCTCACACTAATCCCAGTTAATAACCATCTAGCATTACAGATGCCTCCTCCTCTTTCTCATGACTTTATATCACTAATGAACTCCTCTGTGAAAAGAATTAATCATTTTTCTTTGAGACTTAGCTTTGAATTCTTATATTATGACTCATTCAAGAAAAGCAACTGTAGCCTTAGGGACTTTCAGCCCCCAAATACTTCATCATCAGTGCTTCAGAGCTGTAATTTCTCCAAAGTACAAGCTACTTCAACATTTAAAGCCAGGACCTGTAACAGGCAGACTAAACATGCACTATATGCGTAAATCCCCCACCTCTCCTACATTTCTTGTAGGCAGACACTTCAGTGAAGATCAGAACAGAGAGAAACAGGAATTCAAGCATATGAAAAATAAAAGACTATCTTCTACATGTCTGCTATGATATTAAAATGATTTTTTTTTCATTTAGCACAGATATAAGCTGATAGACCAGCAAGCCCTGAGGACGGCTTCCAACATACTTCTTTCTTGACCCACAAGGTTCAACATAAAAACACACCAGGTTTATACTACAGGCTTATTTTACTTTTGTTGTCACAAATGAGAAAAAATATTTGCCTGCTGTGATACAAAGTATACATCTGATCACAACAATAGGTCAGTGCCTGCATAAAATGGCAAATTTCAGCCACTACTGTTCTGGCCTATAATCTACAAACCAGATTCTGAAGGCTCTAGCATTTTCTAAGCAACCTCAACAATCACTAATTTCTTTCATGAAGCCGGTGACTGATTTGTCCTGTGCACAGTATTAATCTAAGTCAAGTCTTACTTTCAACTTGTGGCATTTAGGTTGTAAGCAGTTCCTGACTTGCATTTTAGAAAAAGAGAAAAAGAAAATGCAAAACCATCCCAAATTATGATACACTGGCTGCTTTTCAATTGTAATTAGAGATCTATTCAATCTGTACTTGTGCATCGCAAATATCTTACCGTATTGAATTTTGACTATTTGGCTCAGGGTCTGCACTTTTTCCTGAGGGCCAAACACTTCTGTGATCTTTGAAAGCTTGGATTCAAATTCACATCTAAATTTAACAGCATCAGCTTCTCATTTACAAAAAGCAACAGGACCATAGACATCAAAAACCTGACACAGATCATGAAGCACTGGGTGCTTACACTGGCAACCTAACTAGACAATGATTTCTATTTCTACAGTGACTTGCCTTTTCTGCTTGGATGTAGGTATTAAGAAAAGAAAACCGATCAACTGGGGGTTAGACATATTTTTAAAAAATTTTAAATCCCCTTGTGAAGCTGAACTTCAGTGGCTTACCTGAATCTACTCCAGTAAGGAATGAGGAATGATGTACCAGTGAGTGCAATAGAAGCCCTTACTACTACTGAGTGGAGGAGCTAGGTGAAATTTGGAGGGACAAGATGACCCACTGAAAATCTGTCACTAGGACTGTTACTGAACTGTCACAAGAGAAATACCAAAACCACAATTAAAAGAGAACAGCTGAATGCAGCCCATTTAAATCATCACTTCTTTCTTAGCACACAAACCATCTGACATAGCAAACACAGCATTGGTACTGACACTTTGGCCGTTTAAGTTAAAAGCCCAAAGTGCTACTACCTCTGCTGACAATTAAGAAGCACGTGCTGTGACAATGCTACTATAAAATAAAGTCCTATGTGACCACAAGATCCACGCAAAATAAGTAGCACTGTAAGATGGGTAACTCACCTACAGCACTGACAGTTACTACTTTTCAGACAAGTAACAAGGCACCCGTGTCTGGATTAACGCCCATGCAGGTATATAAATAACTAAACATTCACCTCTTCAACAACAACATGTTCGATTACAGCCAGGGCAAGCTCTGCCAGGAGGGTCAACAACGCACTGGGCGCCCTACACTGCCCCACCACGTACAACCCTGGCACCACCTCCTGAGGGGTGAAGCCCACGAGCATCAGAAGAGAGGTTCAGTGCAAAATCCAGCCCCCATCAAGAATTCTCAGCATCAGCACAGGGTTCAACCTGTTCTTGAAGGCAAGAAAAGCACAGAGAAGTATGTAGACATATGGAAATGTATGGAAGCATGTAGGAGTATGGGAATGCATGGAGAATGTGGAAAGGCAGGACCAGAATCTGGAGAAGAAGAGAAAGACACACTGACAAGTTGAAATCAAAGAGGAGGACACAATGAGGGCCAGTTTTAAACCACCTGGAAACTATGTATTAAAACCATACAGAAGTTCACATTTCCTGGCAGGTGGGTTAAAAGGCTGCTCTGAATTTTTAAAAGGATATACAGAAGAGTAGTATCAACATGCAAATTTATCCTTTAACACTGAAAATTGACCACTGATACATCAGTAGAAAGCCTTGGTACTTTAACTCATGAGGAATCCTATTAATCAGTGGACATCTTATTGAGCTATGGTGACACTTCACTTATAATCTCATGAATTCGCCATAGAGCTCTCGCACAGAGAACAGTGGTGTCCTCACAAACAAGAAGCAGTAGTTCAAACTAGACAGCTTGTAGATTCTCACTGTATTGACAACTTTAGACAAACACCAAAAGTATTCTGCACCCTGACAGAAAAAATTATGGGGTTTGGAATTTCTGGCAACTGAAAGGGCTTGTTTTGGCTTTGCTTCAGCAATGTTAAAGCATTTTTATTAAAAGATAGGGACAAGAAGTCATGTCAACTTTGCAAAACTTAAATCTTTACTTTGAAAATGCTTCAACAAAGTTCCTCTTTTTTTTTTTTTTTTCAGAAAGGTTATGACTTCTTGTCCTGTAGAACAGCATGGTGCCTACATTTGCACTTTTGGCTGCATCAGACTTCTGCAGAGGCTTAGTGTCTCCTGCAATCACAGGCTCACTGTTGACTTAAATTGTACTGATCCATAATGGATTAGACCCTGAAGGTGACTTAAATATTCAGGTTTGTTAACACTGGTGACCTAATGCAATGCAGGGTACTGAAGTTTAAAGTCTCTTCCCATATTCAGTTTTACTTTGGGAGGTTAAATTCAGAACAATGACAAAAGACCACTTTAATCACAACAAAACACCTGATTTCATACCACTGACCTTGTTGAAGAGTCACGCACATCTCTCATTTCAGTGTTTCATGTAAACATATTTGTTAACAAATTGAAACAGACCACAAGGAAAATTCTTTGCCATACGGTGTTCTGACAAATCAGCTGATGAAGCATATGGATTCAGTCTTCCTACTTCTGTGCTATCTCCCTGACTGCTACAAGTGGCCCCAGATACACCATTTATGCTATTAAAGTAAAACAAAAATAAAAATCTACTGTACTAATTCCCTCTATGCCCCTCTTCAGCTCCTAAAGCACTTGGTGAGTTTTTTGGCAATAACGTTAGAAAGAAATGTGCTCTAGAAGGAAGAATTGCTTCAATTAAACTATTTGTTCTTTTAATTACTGCAATTCCTAGCAAAATGCTAACACAGAACGGAAAATATGTATCAGTAAAGACCACTTTGTGCAACACATGGCATTTTGCCAGTAATGAGAAACCAGCCCTTAATCAGAGTACAAATTTATTTGTATCTATGTCATCTTCCATTGCAAGTTACAATTGCTGTAAAGCTGAAATATTCTACATGATACTACAGTAAAATAAAATACCACACCAAATTAAAAATGTGCAACACTTTATCTACTTGCTCTTTTTATCTTCACTGACAGATCCAAGAGATGCGTTTGATTTTCTGTCAATAAAATCAAGGTGGCACAACAAGGCAGTGTGATGAGGCTTCAATTTGTTCTGCTTTTCAAAGATGCCTTTAATTAGGATGGGATTTCCATGGCATGATACTAATATACCTTTAAGCCATAACTAACTGTATAATCATGGAATCATACAAGATCAGGTTGGAAGAGACCATAATGATCTAAATCTGTACAGAGCTGTAGTAATATACCTCACATTTAGACATGTTAATAGCTCAGTTTAAATGAAGGGAGGGGAATTAATGAGAAAGAAAGGAATCAACATTTAGTTGCCTTTTTTTTTTTTTAATAGAGAAGAAATGCAAATCAAAAGCTGTCTCTGAAGACTAGCTAATCCTTTGTATATAAAGAGAACCATATGAGCCTGTGCCAGCTAAAAACAAACAGACAAGTTACAAATAGGAGTTCATATTTAACTCTGAAGCCTGATTTGTGTGGATTTGGGTGTACCTAGTAACCAGACAAAAAAGATAAAATCATGTTCTGACTCTACGTATAATTTAGAGGTTTTTGCTCTGCTTTAAGGGCTTGTTTTTGCGATCAGCCTAAATGAGAACCAGTTAAGACATTTCACCAAGTGCACAGACTAAATTATTTTAAACAAAACCTGGCTGTTGGCAGACTTCTAACCTCACACAGTAACTATTTTTGATTGTAAAACTACGTTCGTTCAGCTCTGTATAAACAATTTATGAATCCACCTTTAAAGTAACACAACCTTTTCTCCTGGCACCAAAGCTGACAGCCATGCAAAACCCCACACACGGCTCCAGAGCAGCAGGCTGAACTCTGCTTCCCATCGAGCAGTGGCAACATTGGTGATGATCTAGATGCCAGCCCTTCATTACTGACAAGAACAGAATGAGAAAGGAGATCAGAGTGCAGGTCTTCTGCTGGAATGGAGCCACCACCTCACCGATAAGTGATGCAGACCAGGAGCTCCCAGGAGATGGAGGAAGGAAGCCCAAAATGTCACTGCTCTTTCTAAGGGTTACTCCCTCCCAGAAGGTCCCCTAGTGTCCCAGGGGGTCAACGGCACAGGAAAAGTGGAGGGGGCAGGAGAGGGGGGTACACAGCACAGCTATAAGGATGTGCAGCTGCAGAAGTGAAAATCACAACCGGAACTGGGGATAAGAGCTTCATAGCAGGGGTGCCAGTGAGAAAATGATGGAACAGCTGGTTCGGATACATATTCAAGGCTACAGAACAAGTACTTCCATAAATGAGCACACTATCTAGGCTACTTTATGCCAGGTCACTGCTTAAAGTGAGGCAGTGCTTCAGGAAAGTATACAACATAACAGCAATGCTACAACTGAGCAGAACTTTTAATACAGGGCATTATAATCCTGCAGCTTTAGGTGCGGAAAAGCTTTTCCCAGGGATCACCAGATGGCACTATTCTTCCTTAAAACGAGACTAAACTCTGCTGTGCACATGAAATGCTACCATCAATTTGGAAGGAAAAAGACCTTCATCCATGTTTTTTACATATTAGCCTAGTAGTCTCTCACTCTTCACATTCTTTCCAATGATCTTGAAAATCTTGTACAAACAACAAAGAAATTACTGTATCTGAGGGAGGCAGAGGGAATCTCATAACACTTTGAACTAACCCTCATACTAAAATACTCCGTAGCAGAAGGATTACAGACATTTCTGTAGGAACACAGAACTCCCCAGCAATACATGAAGTGCTTGATAGCTGTATTAAGAAAGCAGAATTTCTTCCAGAGAAATAAGTCAAACATATATGGATAACATATATATGCCCCTCTTCTCCCTTTTTTTTATTTGTCTGCTACCAGAGCTGTTGAAGATGCTAAACTCCATCTACAATTGTGTAGTGTTTAGTACGAAAGTATTCCCAAAATTTTATTATAAAGATCATTATACATTTTTTTTCTCAATGAAGCTGCTGACTGTATCCACATAGAAATAATAATGGAAGAGAAACAATGAAAGAATATTGCAATAAAACGCTGATAATGAAACATCAAGCACACACACATACGACAGTGTTTACATGTGCATATTTGTGTAAGCATTCTTTCTTTCCATTTTTGTGATTTGCAAAAGGGTGCAAAGTATCCAGCAGCACATTTGCAATTAGGTACAAGCTACAGAGGCTATGGAAGCAAATCCAAAATCCAGCTAATTTGGGATGGAAGTGCACAAGGGGCACACTCAAACTGAAGTCTCAAAAAACTCTCATCCTAGATAAGAAAGAGCGTTATTTCTTTATGTTTTATTTTATTTTTTGGTTAATTCACCAAAGGAATTAATCATCCGCACACAAGCTTCTACAAATTGATAAACCAAGGGGCAAATTAATCTGCAGGGTGATGACTCTAGCTTCAGCAGGATTCACAGCAGAACTGAAGTCTGCCTGCTGTGCTCGCGAGCCGAATTCCCTCACAAAACAGATTTTCGTTTTTCTCCAAGCAACTCTCCCCCCTTTCAGCTCCCTAGAAGTTGACAGGCTGCTTCCTGTTCCATGATCTGTGAATCACTATGTGAATGCCAATCGCTACTCCCCTGTGAAATTAAATTAGGTATCAGAGCACAGCACGAGCAGTAAGTTTCCCTAAGATGCCAGTTCTAAAGAAACTGTACTCTTTCTTTCCCCAGCTGAAGAATGGAGTTATGAAAGCAGGGTCAAGTTGGTTATTAGTCTTCGTACTCCACAGCATCAACCAGTCTGCTCTGAGCCAGCTTAAAATAATTTCTCCACTTCCTAGTCATGAATATAATGGTACCAAATTTAAAGAGTCCAATAATTCACTGTATTTATTTGTGTGTTCTTCTGTAACCACTTAACACCATGTGAATTGCAGCAATGCTTAACATACACAGAATACCATGATAAATCACCAGAACTTAGTGCATGTCATACAGCTGGAAAATTGGTAAGACAAGGGTAAGCAATATTAACACATGGCTTATCAAGCAGGAAAGGGGAGTATGTGATGCTGCTTGTTTCATGCCTTTCAATAGCACTTTGTTAAGCCATAAAATATTCACACTTGGAAAGCTCACAGGGTTATGTTGCCCCATATATTTTTTCAGACAGATGGCCCTTACTAACTTTATGCACATCTTCGTCACTGCAGTGTAGTCTGAGCAAGGAGGCACCACAGGGGCACATATTAAAGCTGAACTCGGTAGAAATAAAATAGTGATGTAATAAAAGTTGGCTTGTGAGCCAAGATTATCGCTCATTCTGGAGCCGATGTTAAATCTCATTTGAATTTGGTAATCTATGTGAGATTTAGGGAATTTTTAATTTCATTTAAAATTGTGATGTAGGAGTGAAAATGAGACTACTTAGCCTCCTTTCTTCTTATTCATCACCGAGCCCATGTGCTTCAGCCGAGGTACCCTCTTCCATCTCCTTCAGGGAAAAATAAAAAGTTCCCACCTTTCATTCTCATCTTCATAACCCGCAAGAAGTAGAAGGCTTCCACTGCCTCATGCTCCCCAAGATTAAGTCTGCCTTTCCCTGCTCCAGCATCCATGTACTCCCTGTTTTACGTTGTTCATCCAGGATCATTTAATCCAAGGTCTCAGTCCACTGAAAATCTAATCACAAGCTCCTTCTCTTAGGGGTTAGCCAGACATGGGCTACTGTTGGAGTTACCATGTCAGTTAAGAGATTGTTCTGCCTTCAAGTACTGCCATGTCCCCCACCCAGCTGCTGCAGGGATGGCTCAAACACAGCAAAGTAAATTGGTTTAATCTTGTGCATCTGGTACTAAGTTCCCAGTCATCTGTTCAGGGGTATAAAGGGACCACGTTCCATTTCAATGCACCGATCACATCATAGTCCAGCATGATGTTAGAGCCTGAAATCCTCAAAATCTAAACCCAGTAGCTCCTCTTCTCTGCTAATTTTTATCACAGTGTTGGACTTGCATGATTGTTCCACAAGCTACTGAGTCATTTCTATCTGAGAGACTGTAACTTTCTCAGAGCTAAACCCTAGGTCTGTTTATTGCCCTGTGTTCTCAAAAGTATTCTTTTCCATTTAAAAAAAAAAAAAAAAGAAGAACAAAAACAAACCAGAAAACCTCTGCAAAGCACAACTGTCTGGAGGCTTTAAATGTTTGGTAGCCAAATGAACGTGAAGCAAAACCTTCGTCTATGCATACCTCTTATAGGATCCACTTAAGGTAACAACATCCCACAGGAGGCCCTCTGGGTCTCTGGAAGGTGCAGAGCACTCTTTGCCTATAGAGTGAGCAAAAGCTTTAGACCACTTCTGGGAATGCAAATGAATGGGATCCACGTGACCCTGGTAATAAAAGGCTCCTGTCTCTTTGCAAAGCATTGAAATGCCATCTGGCAATTTTGTTGACGTCAGCAGGCACAGAAAAACAACCACCACCTCCCCCAAAAAAGCAAAAGCCTTGGGCGGGAGGGGGAGGAATGCAGCCTTCCACCGTGTGTGTGCACTTCAGGCTGGTGTTACTAAAAACCTGCAGCAACGCTGTCAGCCCGTAATTCTGCGGGAAGCGGCACAGGCAAAGGCACTGTCTCCTGCCGCTCTTGCCTACGCAGAGCTCCTCGAAAACAGGGCTCTTTCTCGCTCTCCTTAAGGCTCCCGAAGGTTTCCAAAATAACTGCTCAAAACTTTTCAGTTCTCTTAGGGCAGGGGAATGGTTGCGAGCACATAGTAATGAAGAACATTGTGCATCTAATCCCCGAGCTGGCAGAAAGCAGGAGTCTGTCACCTTGTGGTACTCTCTCTCCATCAACAAGTCCCAAAGCACACAGAGAAAGCAACTGTAAGCTCTTGCCTCTATTTTATACCACTGGGTAGCCATGGGCTGCCTTGCACTGCATTTTCAGAGACTGCTACTAAGCATCAACACTTTAACCTCTCTGTTATTATGCCTTGTCACTCTGTCAGGTTACTGAAACTTTTGGATGTGAAAAACCGGTCTCTCAGACTACAGAGGAAGATAGAAAACTTCCAGCAATACACCAGTAACTTGGCAGGGTTTGGAAGATACACTGACCAGTGCTACTAGCTTTGGCTACTCTTACTAGATTTCTTGCACATTGACCTGGAACATAATGAAAGAAATTTTGCACTATTTTAAGGAAAATCTCACACAAATATTTCATGATGACAAGAGATAAATGATCTAAGGTAATGTACAAATTATATTCAAATCCTGCAGGGATAATATCGTAAGCTGCAGCTGCTAATTTTATATTATATTTAATGGAAGACAAAGCATTGCTCCTAAGTATTACATTCCACTGGACACAGAAAATCCCCAAATATTCATGTAAAATGCCAACATTTTAAACCCATAATGTAAGCAACCTTTTCTGTGATGAGCTAAAATAGTACTATCAACATGAGTGCATGCAGACTAAGCAGGTGTCTTTTTGTATTAAAGTACATTTTGCTGTTAGCAAAGACTCCTTCAGTTATTTCTGATGTCTCTTAATGATTCACATCAAAGTGCAAAAGGCAGCAGTACACCCCCCAAAACCAAACATTAAAAGGATGGATATGTCCTCCTTGCACCATTTAAACCCTGAATTGAAGAGCTCAAGTGGGTTACTATTAATAAGGGATGAGAAATTTTATAGAAGCTTTGTGAAAGAAATTTAATGCCCTCAATTCTATTTCTCAAAATATTAGGACTCAGAATCATGCAAAAAGGGTAACAACGAGGAGGGAGAGATGAAGGGAGGAGGCTGACCTGCCAACTACAGCCACATACATTACATGCTTTAAGTTGTTTCACCGAAGTAGTGTAACATAAAGCATAGTCCTAAGGCTCTACAGGACCAAGGTCTCTCCGACTGACGTATGCAAACCTGCTTGAAGTAATGGTCCTTTTTCTTTCCCCCCGTCACTTCCCTCACTTTCTCCCTCCTTCACCACATCTCCTCCTACTGAATGAAACCGAGGTACTTTTGCTTACAAAACTGCTCTTTGAATTTCTAATCTCTGCCTCAGTGCAATTTTTTAACAGCAAGTCAAAGCAGCACTGTGTAAATAACTGGAATGAGACAGCTCTGCCTGGAAACTGGAAAGTTTTCCTTGCTCACATCTTAAGCTTGAAAGCTTACGCTCAATTCAATTTAGAAAATTTATGGGTAATTCCACAGTTTCTCCCCAACTCCTTATGTTCTCAGGCAGCCAACCTAGAAATGAACAAAACCCCCAACAACTGACTACTTTCTGCTAGCACATGGGCAATTATGAGGAAAGTGTGTGTTTAATTGAGTTAGTTGTAAATCCTGATATAGGAATGAATCAGAGAATGGAGAAGAGAAACAGCTATTTCCTTGCTGCCATTTCAGGTATAATAATTTCTCCTTAACATTTCTTCATTGACTTCATAAAATACATAAACAACAAAACCATCCTTCCATAATTTTATGGGTATTAAGCCTCCACTTGAAGCTGTAAGAGAATAAATTTAAAGCTACAAAGGTGACAGACAAGACAGATTTTTCTGAATTCTCCTCCTGTCTCTCAGGTCTGCATTATGTAGGTCTGTTTTAAATATAAACAATTTTCAGACTTCACAACTAAATCCCACTCAGTGATTCTGCTTAGAGCAACCTCCAGTAGAGCTTACGTTCAGCAATAAATACAAAATTTTCATTCCCCCTTTCACTGGTGCCAGGCCAACACTTTAATAAATTAATGACAAATACACTGCCTGTACCTAAACGGTCATCCAGAGGACTGTGTTATCTTCAAAAGTTGTAAGATGCCTCTCCATCCATTTCAAGCTTTCACTCAAAAGAAAGCCAACCTCCCTGTATGACAAGTGCGTGAGTTACCCCTTCTGAAGCTATTGCAGATCCTGGAGCTCCTCAGCTAAGACAAGAAATGACTCTTAACGACGCTTCTCAGCGAGACCCTCAGAAGTTTCACACTAATGAACTTTCAGCTTCTAACTAAGACAAAGTCTAGGCAGATAGCCAAAATTCAGGATTCTGAAATGAATCCTGTCTTCAAGGTTTGTGGGGAATATTCAGACACTGACATTCCCTGTAATATGGATACAATAAATGTAACTTATTTTAAGGCAGCCAGTCACTTTGAGAAGAGTTAGTAGTGTGGGAGAAAACCAGTGTCACTTGCAGATTCTCTGCTGCAGATATTTGTTTATTCCTGTATAGATAGCATTCCCAATTGCTAGTTCCTGTTTTCCTACTGGGAAGCACTGTTTTGCTTTCCAATCAAGTCATATCTTTCTCTAATCAATGCTATACCTTCTCCTTCCAGGCACACCTGAATTTTTTTGTTGGGCTAATTCATCTACTGTCCCAACTACAGCAATACATAAAACTACTGAACCCCCCCACATGAAGAAAATACTCAGATCTCAAGGAAGTCACTAGCCTCTTTGCTGCTCTCCCAGAGAGGTTGTTCCCTCTTGGAAATCCTTCCATATTTCAGTTTGGACACTAGAGCCAAGCAAACTAAAACCCACAGAGACCCAACCCATGCTGGGAAATTCCAGTTTGGTCATTACTGGAGTAAATCCAGCACAGAGGGTTGACAGGTGACCGGCTGCCCTAAAGGACTTCTCTAAGCTAGGAGGCCTTCCAGGCAGTAATTGAGTTGATCTGCTGATAACAGTGTACAAACAAAGACCGTGGTGGGAGGTGGGGAATCGGGCCTTGTTTAACCTGCGTTCTTGCAAATCATTACTTTAACTGCAGTTATGGTAAACTGAAAAACTTTTAAGAACATTTGCAGACTCCTGAATTTAATATTGAGTTGTTCCTCAAAAAATTAATATAAACCCAAGGACGCGCATGCAGTCGTGCCATTTGAGATGATTCCTCTCTCCCAGTTCATGTGCCAACCCCTTGCCGAGAGCTGTGTGTTTCCCAGTTCACAGCTGATAGCACCGTAAACACCTCTGGCAGTGGAAAGAATGCAGCCTTGACACAATCAGGGCAGCCACTGCAGACCCAGCAAGGGAAGGTAAAATATGGAAATCCTGGCTTCGTGCACTGACGGCTGAAACGCTTGCAAGGTCCCCTTTTATCACACTGGGATAGCAGAGAGCACCATGCTTATCAGGTGCACGCATGAGTCCCGCAAAGCCCTCGCTGGCTTCCTCCAAGGGCTGTGCATCCTCATCCAAGGACAGTTTCACAGAATTTTTATAACACCACTGTAGATCACAGAAACTCAAGCAAAGGTTTACAAGGCAGATGCTATGCTCCATTTTTATAAGCTATTAGCAAGTAATCTAACTAAACCTTTCCAATAGACCAAAAGTGCAAAAATGTTAATAACCTGGGAATAATAAAAATGACAAAGGCTCTGGATAAAATCTTTGTACTAGAATAAAGAATGGTAAGAAATTACAGATCATTTTATTACATTACTGACATAATAGCCATGCAATGTTGTGGATCACTGAGGGAGTATGGCCTTACCCTTTCCAAAAATATGCCAAAGAAATAAAAAATCAAGTAACACAGGTTCCAAACCAGCAAGTTTTTTAAAGCAGGTGTTTACTTCATTACTGAGTTAATTCATAATGGTATTACCAAATTTGGTTCTCATGCTAAGGTCCCTTATAGCAGCCTTCAGAATTTAACCATGGGAGTGTACAATTAATTTTTTTTTTCACGAGAACATACTTTTGACTGCCTGTGACATGCTGCAGTGCACCTCAATAAGATAAGTAACTAAAACCTTGCTTTAGCCACATTTGCACCATCACCACAGTGAGAGAGAAAGGATTTAAAGGTAAATTGGAAGACACCAAGGAGCCGAGTGTGCACTTCTAACTACCACTGCTTACAGTCAAGTATCTCACCAAGTCAGGGCCACTGCCAAGTAAGAGCTCTGCCAGTGCATCCAGTGTTAGCTTAGGTAGAAACACTGTACACAAGTACAAGCTGAGCTTTG
Source organism: Nycticryphes semicollaris (assembly GCA_013400055.1). NCBI lineage: Eukaryota > Metazoa > Chordata > Aves > Charadriiformes > Rostratulidae > Nycticryphes > Nycticryphes semicollaris. The sequence continues at coordinate 195,589 of VXBJ01005431.1, read as the reverse complement.
CCGTTAACGGCTTTTACTTTCCAATTTTATCAAGACAAAATTAGTTCTGACACAGGGTAGCTAATTCACATTTGTGAACTTGACTTTTTGCTAACCCCTGCACTCTCTGCTGTGCTAGCCAATATAGCACATAGATCATTGTGAAGAGTTTTAAATTTAACTTACCACTGTGTTGAAGTCTTTAACATGGAGCAACGTGACAAATTTTACCAACAGTTATTAAAAATAAAAAAAGAACGCAGCAAGCCATAAATAATATAAAGTACTGGCAAAGCCTGGAATGCAATGAATATATCTGCACTTACAGCTATGACCAAACCATAGTGCTTTATCATAGAAAAGTAGCTTGAAATAACTTTTCAGTATATTTGATATACGATATTGCTTTTTTAAAACCAAGACTAGAGCAAGTTTGGAAACTTCAAAGAGAAGCTGTTTCCGGTGGGAGGTTTATTTTGTTACGAGTTTGACATACTGTAGCTGTGACACTGAGCAGAGTTGCAATGTCAGGGTTCGGAAAGTTCACCCGCACTCTAATGACAGGAGATCACATGAGCCTGACTGCAAAAAATGTCACGGGGGGGGTGGGGGTGTTCTTCCAAAGTTTAATTTCCCAAGCAGTTTATCTTGCACAGATTGCACCCCCCTCCCCACGCTCAAATCTCAACACAGAATGAGGGTTGAAGTGAATGTTTGAATTTCTTTCTGTCTGGTGTATAATAAATCTAATTCATGTAAGGCAGTTTTGGCACTCTGCTATGTATTTGCACATTTCTGTTGGCTTAAGTCACACTTTCTGTTAGCAAAAATGTTCAGAAAAGGTTTATTTCCTCCACTCTTATAAATTGTTGGCATAAACAACCATTCAAAAAATTTAACCTCAGTTACTTGGCAATCTAACGATTTACATTGAAGCCCACAAACTTGGGATTCTTGTTAAAGTCAGTGTGTGAATTTGTGTGTATTAACCTTCAAAATATTTAAATTCAAGCTAAGAGAATAAGAAGTGGGTGGACGACATCTGACAGCTAAACTGCTGTTTCACTGCAGAGTGGCACGGGATAACCCACACAAATGAATCCGGAATGGGCAGGAAGATACGAGATGGGATTTCTATTCAGGCTCCTCTGAAAAAAAGTGTTCCTGCCTCAGCATTACCTCCTTCTTGGTCTTGGCTCCTTTCTACTTCAGCTATTATTTTTTTACTTTTTTTTTAGGGGGGGTGGTCAGGGAGGGAAAAGGCAGGGGGGGAGAAAATCCACAAATAGCACAAACATTTTAAAAATGAAGTTACACAGTAACTTCAAGGAGGAGTGCAGACAGATAGGGCAAAGGATTCGGTATGAAATACCAGAGTCCTTCGATAGTGGCACAGATTCACCTGAGTCATGCCTGCTGGGTGCCGCAATATCTCCAGTCTGAAAATGAGGAGATGAATAAAACATGCATTCAGTCAGTGACTCATACACATACAAGCACACAAACGCTTTGGCATTTCTTCCCCTCTGAAATAATGCAGAAAAAAAATTAAATAATCCAAACAATCACCATAAGAAAAATTATTTTGTGCTTCACAAATTCTGTTACGGTAAAGAAGATTTATATACAGGAAAAATATTTGTGTGTGCAGCTGGAACTGAGCTTTTTGAGAAAAGTACTGAAGCACTGACTAAGAGTCTTTTGTGTCTTCATTTACCTAAAACTTGATTAGCACATTGACATGCAAAACACAGACACTTTCCAGAAAGGGTTACAACACATCTACCACAGGAAAAAGAGCAGTGCCAAAATGACATCATACCATTCCTAGTTTGCTACAAACTCAGTAATTCTGGTCAGTGAAGAGGTCCTTAAATGATTTTTCTGACATCTTTGCTACGTCATCTGAGACTGGTAAATCAAAGGCATCTTTCTGCTCTGCTGTAGCTTCATTGGTGACCAACACTCTGCAGCTGGCTATGGAGGCAGTGCTAGTAATAGTTTACAGGCAGGATTAAATCTAATTCGCTTGTTCAGAAGACCTTTCTGTGTCCACGCAAGAAAAAGCAGAGGGAGAAAGCAGGCCAGTTGAATCAAGAGTGTTTTTCCAGGACATGAGCTGCACGTTTAGCTACGGCTGAGGAAAAGCAATCCATCCGGTGCAGTTTTCTGCACAGGGTGTTTATAGAGACATGGAGCTTCCACCTCGTACAGTACTGAACTATTTCATTACAGTGCAAAGACAAGACACTTTGATCTCAAGCGAGAGGGAAAGTGTTTTTGTCAATCAGTACGAGGATGCTGGAGGCACTGGGGCAAGTTTAGTCTCCTGAGCAGACTTGCCGCTGCCTCCCTTTTTCTCCTTGCTACCCAGCTGCTCAGGGGCTCACACAAGTGCTTTGTTCTTGATGTGGCACAATAGAAACAGCCTCCTCTCTCTGTAACTTGAGGCCTCTGCACTCACCCTGCCAAACTGTGCTGTTTTTTCTTTTTTTTTTTTTTTTTCTTCCCAGTTTTAGATGTGTCTGGGTGGTTTTTTATGTTTGTTTTTGAGACGAAATTTGCTCTGTCTTCTCTGAACTATATCCACTGCACCTGGTGTCTCCCTCACATGAAAACACTTGAATTTTAGTAATCTTCCTCCAATTGTCTCAGAGACGAGAGGAAAAAAAAAGCCCAAAAGAAAAAAGGCAAGTAAATAAGTTGAGCAATTACAGATACTTGCCATAAACACAGATGCTGGGTAGTTTAACTGCAATACTTGTAAGAGTGATATAGTGTGGTACAATGCTAACCAGGAAAGATCTCTCAGGTACCAAACAAGCCAGGTAAGCTAAGAAATAAGATAATGTCATTAAGGTTATCTGCCTGCTTCAGTATAGGCTGAATGGTTCCCAATACCACAGCTATCTTGCCTGTATCTACACATCAGTGCACTGCCAAAATCAATAGTCTTCTCAAAACAGGTTTGCTGGCTAGGAAAGAAACAATAATGCCGCAGTATAAGAAGCCTTTAATTTTACAATCACTAGTGTGCTTGTTCAGTTCAAACATTTGTTTTGCATCTTCTCCCCTGTATTTTTTACTTGTATACACCATAACATTTTACAGTGTTTGGAAGTCTTTAATAAAAAAAAAAAAAAACAAAAAACAAAAAACCAACCCACAACCAAATCCTCCAAACCCACAGGCAAAATTCAGAACAGTGACTAGGTGCCATCATTTATTGGTAGGCTAAGCAAATCAGAGCTGGGAGACAAAAATAGAGGCAGAAGAACAAATTCTTCTGTACTGCATCTATTCTATGCGGGAAACCTCTCCCAATACCCTCTGTCACCTCCCCCAAAAACCAACACGTCCCACAAAAACAGTGGATCTCTAAGCATTCAGAACCTCTGTCAGATCACAAACTTTCAAAACAATGAAGGCTTATACTATATCCAGTTCCAGGCTCACATAGGCTCTCAACAGCATTTAAGCAGCACAGAAAAAATGGTATCTGCTTTGAAATCTGTTTTGCCTCTTTGCTGTGGTCACATGCTACTTTTTTTTTTTCTTTTTAATGTTAATGTAATTTTATTAATTTTATCAGAAAACAGAGGGAGGGAAGGTGATCTAATTTCAGTGGGAATGTCAAAGGAAATTTGTATCTGCTGTGGCAGTTACTAATGATGTGTCTGTACCAAAGAAAATAAATGTATTCTTTCATTTGTCTTCCTGGTGGGAAGTGTAGAACTCCTTCTGAAAGACCTGTGATCCTGTTCTTTAATTTGTACATTTTACACAAATGCTACCAAGTATATTATTCATTTTTACTCTCAATCAGGGAAGTAATCAAGACAATAATTACAGATACATGCTAATCCACAATTACTGAGCACTTTTGGAAGTATTGTATGCTCCTACCTACGTCAACAAACTCCAACAGATGGCAACCAAAAAAATTACCTGGATAGTCTAAGAAATGCTGTAGTCTCAACAAAGTATTCTCAACTAGAAGTATCATCAGTTATTTATAAACAGTCTAATAGATACAAAGTGTCTGTCACATTACTTTCTCTTTTTATACACTGGCAGTATTGTACAGAAAAAAGCTAATAATGTGGTATCCCTCTTCCTGTCCATCCTTCAGAAACTTCTACTGAAACAGCTGAAACCTCTTGGCTGCTCTTAACCAAGTCCAAGAGCAAAATAAAAGCTAAATATATTTCAATTCTGCTCCTTTACATGACCATCAGTTTTGATGAGAGGTAATGCTTCCAAAGTGAAGAGGGAAAGGCTTCAATACAACATCAGTCATTACCTGGCCTGGCCAGCCATTCCCTACCCTCTGTTGTCTAGCTAATTCTTGGTGGATTTACAGTAGTGATAGGGATTAGGGAATTGGGGTGTATACAGGATGTGAAACATAAATTGCTGACTAATTATGTTTAATTGCCTGTAGAGCAACCCATTTAGGTTAAGCTGTAATTGCAAGCCATCTAAACCTAAATGATTGCATTTACACTATGAGAGCTCCCTAGCTGCTCTCCTTCATCAGCAGTCATTCTATGCTCCAAAAGGAAACAGTTACCCTTTCCTAGGATTAGTACTTTCTGCCTTGCCTTCTAAAAGATATAAAATGATTCAATCAACAAAAAAGGAACCACTTAAAAATTTTACAAAACTCATTGCTCCTTAGAAAACTCCTTAACTAAGGAAGGATTCGTAACTAGCTGTAAAGCCAGAAGACCTGGAGCTATCTTCACTTCTCCACATGGCTGACTAACAGGGAGCAAACAATAACAAATAAAATCCTGCAGTGCAGACATGTTTCATGGTCAGGAATTAATCTGCAGAGCTGAAAATACAGCCTCTGCACAGATGCTGCTTCTACTTTCTCCATGACAAGTCCTGAAACCGAACAATGAAGCACAACATGCACCAAAGCTGTAATTGGTTCTCCAGAGCAGATTTGTATGATATATCACATCCAAATAATAAAAAACAGAAATAAGATTTTTGTAAGAAAGACATGATGCATTTCTTCATGTTTTAAATTATTTTTTGCATTATATAAGATTTTTTTTAAATGCAGCACACACCCACATCCCTCCCACATGCCTACACATACAGTTTATCCACATACTTACAGAAAATACGTTATTTAAACATTATTCCCCAAAAGTGCAAGTCTGAAGAAACTCCAGCTTAACACCACAGCAGAAAAAGGCTGCACCAAACTGCTAGATTTGTCCCACAGTATCTGATAACCCACGCATCTGAGAAAGGTATGGGATTTAACACCCTTCCTTAGGTACACGAACTATATGTTACAGGCTGTTAGATATGAGGTCAACTGAGGTCACAAGTGTAAAGAGCTCATTCTCTTAGTGACCCTCTGTGAGAAATACCTTGGAGAACATCTGCTGAAAGAAGAACTTGTCATCTGACATCATCAACTCCTGAATCGCCACACATAGCTTGGTGAGAAACACCTCCTAACGCAGTTTCCCAAATTGTTCTGGGTTACAAGGCACTACAGTTATTTCACTGCACTCACAATTTCATAGAATCACAGAATCATAGAAACATTTCAGATTGGAAGAGACCCCTGAGATCGAGTCCAACCATCAGCCCTACTCTACAAATTCCTCCCCTACACCAAATCTCCCAACACCACATCTAAACGACTCTTAAATACATTCAGGGATGGGGACTCAACCACCTCCCTGGGCAGCCTATTCCAGTGTCTGACCACCCTTTCTGTGAAAAATTCTTTCCTAATGTTCAGCCTGAACCTACCCTGTTTTAGCTTGAAGCCATTCCCTCTCGTTCTATCGCTAATCACCTGTGAGAAGAGACCAAGAAAATGTGTGCAGTTCACCAGCTGAGAATTGAAAGTGCTTGATTCCTCAGGCACCTGCTTTGCCTTTACACACTAGACAGAGCAACTAAAGCAACAAAGCAACAGGGTAAGTTCCTGAATACAAGACTGACGTCAAAGTTGTAATAAAAAAAATAAACCAATAAAATGCAATTCTTGATTGCATTTAAGCAGCAGATTCCTCTTTAACTGCTACAATACATCAGGTAATCTAAGCGACAGGCTGCCAGTTCACCCCATCTCTACAGATATTTGCTCTGGAGAAGACTTCTGCTTTACTGTCCCTTTGTACAAGATGGAATAGTCCTCCTGCCTTTTTCTTCAACTATTGTTTTCATATAACTAAATGAAATACAACTTCAGGGGAAAAAAAGGCCATAAAAAACTTAGTTCTTGCTCCTTAGGACCAGAATTCTTCCTGCTTCGTTCTTCTCTGGAATCAAATTACAAAAGGTGAATGTGGCAAGCACAACACTACTGTCCTTTGCAGTTTTGTCAACTTTCTATCCCTTTTCTATTCACTATCACACACACATATATATAGGTCTCATAACTTCTTGGTCTTAGAACATCCAAGCATGTTATCACTCTTCACCATTCATACATTACACAAATTATTCACTAAATGCATTTTGCTTTAGCTCTGCCTTGCTCTTTGCTCATCATATAAACCACACACGGCAAGTTAACTGGCCAGCCTGGACTGCAAATGTCCATTGTTAGTCTCTAAAGAACTCAACTCGTATGCAGCTGAATGACCACGGCTTCTATCATAACAATCCTCCGGACAGCAGAGACAGACTCAGCGTGAGTCCCCTCATCCTCTTCCCCACTGCCATCACACATGCTGATTTATTCTCACAGTTCCAGTGCTTTTGTTACCTATATCAGAAACTGTTAAGTCTGGCTGCTGTTGCTGCTGAGGAAATTAGTGACAAAAAGCCCTCAGGAATCACCTATGACGATGTGTCAGCATGGACTGCAGAGATAATTTTTTGAGTTTCTCAAAGGACGGGTTAATCTTGGGAAAGATCACAATTTTCCTATCAGTGACATGTGCTGATGAAAGCATTTGAAGACACTTCCCATACAACAGAGAAGTGGGACATCAAACCAAAAAAACTGGATGAGGTGTGGGGTGATAGAAATGGACAAAATTCAGTAACACAGCTAAAGGCTATAGTCCTGGGGACAAGCAATAAGCTTTCAATTGGCCTAAATTAAAAAAATTCTCCATTTTAGATGGTCAAGATCATGTTTACTATTCAATTCAAGAACCAATATAAGGCATTGATGTGATGCTGTCATAAGAAAACATAATACTTAGATAAAGTAGGAAAAACCTTTTCACTAGGCACAGGGAATTTTTGTACCATTAAACATTTTTATATACCACAGATTAGATGTCTCTTGGAATATCACATAGAGGAAAAACTTTACGCTTTAAAGTTGAACTTTGAAGTTGAAAGCCTTGTGCTTTACAAGATTAAAAAAAACCCCAGATTTATACCTGATCTATGTTCTTTCCTTTAATGAGATACCTTGGTGGACACTAATTTATATCAAATTTATGAAGAAAACTGAATTCTACCTAACTGCAACAAATGCAGAAAAGAGCCTTTAGGGTAGGACAAGAAAACAGCCTCAAGTTGCGCCAGGGGTAGTTTAGATTGGACATTAGGAAAAATTTCTTCACCAAAAGCTTGATACCAAAAGGTACCAAGCATTGGAACAGGCTCCCCAGGGAAGTGGTTGAGTCACCATCCCTGGGGGTATTTAAAAGACATGTAGAAGTGGCATTTAGGGACATGGTTTAGTGGTGGACTTGGCAGAGCTGCGTTTATAGTTGGATTTGAAGATCTTAAAGATCTTTTCCAGCCTAAATGGTTCTAAGAAACTATGAAGGAAGAAAATAATTTATGTGCAGACTAGAAAAAGCAAACTATCTAATGTAGCAGACTGATGGCTGACAGGGGATGTGATTGCTGTTTAAAATACTTTAAAGAAGGTGCTGGTTTATGTTATGGAGCAATGTTGGGCTGTAACAAATGGGAGGGACTTAAGTGTAGTTAGGAAATTCACAAAATCATAGAATGGTTTGGGTTGGAAGAGTCTGTATAGATCATCTAGTTCCAAACCTCCTGTCACGAGCAGGTTAACCTCCCACTAGACCACATTGCTCAAAGCCCCATCCACTACTTCTCTGGACAACCTGTTGTAGTGTCTCACCACTCTCACGGTGAAGAATTTCTTCCTACTGTCTAATCTAAATCTACTCTCTTTCAGATAAAAACCACTACCCGTCACCCTATCACTACACTCCCTCCCAAAGAGTCCCTCCCCACCTTTCCTGTAGGCTCCCTTTAGGTCCTGGAAGGCTGCTATAATGCTTCCCTGGAGCCTTCTCTTCTCCAGGCTGAACAATCCCTATTCTCTCAGTCTGTCTTCATAGGAGAGGTGCTCCAGTTGTCTGATGTAGCCCTCCTCTGAACTTCAATAGTGTTTATTAAAAAAAACTTCTTTACAACTAGAGGACAATTTGGGGAAAAGAAACAAAAGTGAAGTAACAGTAAGATAGAGCTTGTATTAGGTTTATGAAAGGATTACATTGTAGTCTCTTGCTACCAAGAGACAGCATTGGAAGAACTGTCCTTGCTCATTAACTCAAACGTAAATACTGCCAATTCCTTCCTACTTCTTCCTTCTACAGTGCATCAAACATTGAGGATGGAAAAAATCTTGTCTCTTGCAGCAAGAAAGCTGGCACAGGAGAAGACCAGCAAGAGTTTTGCATGTGACCTTTAAACTAAAGGCTCAGAACCGTGGACAACGTGAGGCAAATGGTGACGTCAAGTTCTCACAACACATTCATCCACATTAAATAATTGAGAAGTTTTCTGACAATTACTGAGCCCAGAAGGCAAACCCACGTGCAGCAACAGCAGCTGAAGAGATGAGTTCAGTGACACAGGACAAGGCAGTTTTCTGCCAAGTTTGATTTTGAAAACCAAGTACACAGCAAGTGCTCTGGCATCCGGGTGACAGCAGAAACCCACAAACTGAGCTGCTATCCCCCCTAATACCCTTCTCACCCCCTCAGCAAACTCAGTGCACAAAAAAAGAGATCTGGATACACTGGTGCCCACCATATTCTTGATGCTGGCAGAAGGTAGAAGGCAGTGAGTCATTTTCTTGCACTTATGCAAAAATCTTGCTTGATGTTAATACAATATCCTCACACAGACATAACAAATTAAGGCATCACCTGGATGGCAATTCTCTCTGAGCAATATTTCTGGCTGCCAGGAATTTAGAAATCAGGTTACACCCTGCTAAAGCATCCAGAGCACATTGTACACATGGCAGCCTATTCCATTCCCCTCAGCATGGTGGCAATCCTACCTCAAATTTTCAGTTTTCGACACCTGCTCCTATTTGTAACT
>VXBJ01005431.1:81237-177369 GCA_013400055.1 Nycticryphes semicollaris | reverse complement strand
GGTGTCAAATGCTTTACTGAAGTCAAGATAGACCACATCCGCTGCTTTACCGTCATCTATCCACCTGGTTATGTCTTCATAAAGGGCTATTAGGTTGGTCAGAACTTCTAAGGTCATCTCCTGAGCAGTGCTGGTGGTACATCAGCAAGCAAGAGTGGTCTCTTTCAGATGCCAAGCTCATTACCAACCTGTTGCCCTCCACCACATTTGTTATAGCAGAAAGCCTGGGGGACAAACAGAAATGGTCCCACAGCTGCAGCTAGTGCCTGTGGCTCAACTCCTCACTTCTAAGAGAAGCAAGGCCAAATCTGAGGCAGATGATTTCTTTGAGATAGCTTTCTGCATTACATCATTCATTTGCTGCATTAGAAAGCAAAGAAATATTTTATAGATAATCTCTTAATTCCAGTCTCAGCTTTCTGCACCTTTCCTGCTGTGCGAAAGCAACTCTCCTCCCCCAGCTCCATATTCCAATCAACCCACAACCCTCCCATGGGGCCTCTTTTTCATAACATCCCAAACTCCACAAATCTCTGCTCTGCCACTAAAGCTTTGAAAACCTGTCTGCTGAATGAAAGGATAATGTAAGCGTTTATTAACAACAAATAACTGTGGAAAACCACAAAGACATACTTATCAGGAAACATTTTTTTTTAAACTGTTTTCAGGTATAATAAGAGGGACTGCGTTAGATACAAGGATCACTGTTGTGATGTGTCCCAACAGGAATGCTGCTTCAGGCATGTATTCTTCATGGGCCTTTCTAATGTGAAGGTGGAGACAGAGACGAGTTATGAGTTAAAGGCTGCAAAACTTGGCTGCATGGAGTCGAATAAATTGGAGATACAAAGTAAGATGGAGACTTCTGCTGAGCTCCTGTGGTCACTTGCACTGCTGCTCCTGCAGCACATCTGACTGACTGCTGGCACATACTTCTAAGTAAATGCAGACATACAATGTAGTGCATTACCTGCGACTGCATTGCCTCTCCATGGTTGTGTGTTTTTATTATTCTGCTGTCACTCCTCCTCAAGAGACCACGTGCTGTGGCATGGCAAGCATGGCTGCCACCACATGCCATAGCCTGCCTGGGAGACTGGTTGTGCACAAGGAATAAGCAGGCAAACCTTATCAGGCACTTGAAAGGAAAAGGAGCTTCCTGGCTTCACTGCATATTTTTCTAATCCTTAGGCTATCTTTAAGCCAGGAAGACCTACACAGTACCACACAGACTGCTCTGAGGCCTCCTCACCCATAACCATTGCTTCATGCCCTTCTCTACGAAGAAATTCGTGACTTTTACACAGAAAGGATGAAAGTACAAAGAATTCTTGCTGCACTGAAGGTTTTCATCCAAATCCCTCATACTGTAGTGCTTGTAAACTAGCCTCTGCCGTGTCTTTCCCCTATACATATATCCATACTGATGTGTTCATGCCTGTTGTTGAGATGCAAGAACTTCTGTCTTGCGATTCCTCAGCATGAAGTTCCCAGTGAAGTCAGCTCTGGCCAAAGACAGTTGGCAGTGCCATGCTGCTGTCAGGCTGCTGGATGCAGGGGCAGCTGTATAAGCAGAAAAGTCTGATTTTAATGGACGTCTGAGAGACAACAAAGCACAGGAACTCCAGCTTTCTCATAAAGACATTAGATACGGCCTATCCATCCTCATGGATGTGTAAGGGTTATAAGTGAGAATGATTCAGAGTGGAAAAAAAAAGATGCAACTAGCAAAAAAAGTCTGTGGCTGAGCCATTAATTAAAAAAAGAAGAAAAAAAAAAAAAGGAAAAAAAGAAAAAGTGAAAACACAGTCCCCAATCCTGACAAAGTGAACCTCTTCCATTTCTTTACAGCAGCTTTAGTCTATCAGAATTACTTCATACACAAACACGCAGAAAATATGGTGGCTGCATGATGTAATGTTCTATCAAGCTCTCTCTTGGAAAACCCCTCAATTTGTCATTTCACAGAGTTATGACTCAAGTCACATTGAGAGCAGTTTATCTGCTGTTTAGCACCATGCATAGCTTGTAGGCTACGGGAATTTCTCCGATCTGTCAGATCAGGGGTAAGGAACAGGATATTGCAGCATACATGTAAACTTTCCTAGGCATAGCTGTGCTGTAAATCACCAGGAGGTAAGAGAGCCATTACTTCATGGGATTTACACAAATCCATCAAAGTCTAAACTGGTGAGTTAATGGTACAGAAAGCGTTACCTTTGTCTACATTGCTATAAGCATGCATTTCTAGCTAAAGAAATATTAATGATGCATTTGTTTACCTGCCCCGTACAGTCCTTTGAACAATCTATAGCTATGTAAATCTGTATATCAATTATTGGGTTATTTGGCTTTTATATTGTTGCATAAATAGTTCATGGTTTTGGAACTATGGCTTATGAAAAGGGAGTTTCAGGAAAGGGAACATACTTGGCATCCTTACAGTAATTATTTGTCTAAATTGGAGAGACAGGAGTTTGATGGATGGATCACTGGGTTGATAAAGAATTAGATGGATAGCCATACTCAAGAGTTGCTGTCAATGGCTTGATGTCCAAGTGGAGAACTGTGACAAGTGGCATTCCTCAGGGGTCATTATTGGGACTGGTACTGTTTAATATTTTTGTCAGTGACATGGACGGTGAGAGAGTTTGCCAATGATACCAAGTTGTCTGGAGGGGTTGACATGCTGGAGGGAAGGGACGCCATCCAGATGACCTGGACAGGCTTGAGAGGTCTGCCCTTGAGGTGAACCTCATGATGTTCAACATGGCCAAGTGCAAGGTCCTGTAGATCGATCAAGGCAATCCCAAGCATAAATATAGGCTGGGCAGAGAATGGATTGAGAACAGTCCTGAGGAGAAGGACTCGGGGATGTTGGTGGATGAGAAGCTCAGTGTGAGCCAGCATTGTGCACTGTTCAGCCTGGAGAAGAGAATGTTTAGAGCAGCCTTCCAGTATCTAAAGGGGGCCTCCAGGAGAGATGAGAAGGGTCTCTTTATCAGGGATTGTAGCAATAGGGTGAGGGGTAATTGTTTTAAACTGGAAGAAGGGAGATTTAGATTAGATACTAGAAAGAAATTCTTTACTGTGAGGGTGGTAAGACACTTGCACAGGTTTGCCCAGAGAAGCTGTGGACGCCCAGTCCCCGGAAGTATTCAAGGTTAGGTTGGATGGGGTTTTGAGTAACTTCGTCTAGTGGAAGGCTTCCCTGCCCATGACCAAGGGGTTGGAACTTGATGATCTTTAAGGTCTCTTCCAAGTCAAAACATCTTATAATCCCATGATTTAACACCTCATCATCTTTGGCTCATTTGGTTGTCAGAACATATAAAATACATATCCATTCAGTGAAATCATTCTTACTTGCAGCTCTCGTGGGTAAAAACTAGGATCGGTCCAAGAAACAGGATCCTCAGGCATATAAACCAAATAAAAAGCTATTTCCCCCAAAACCTGCATTACCGAAACTTCAAGAAACTCTTTCAGGCAATCCAAATTGTTGGACAGACAAGAAAAAAAGCGTTCATAACCTTCTTAGAACTATAAAGATAGATACTTCTGAAAGTACTGAGAGATACAAAGACATTCAAGATTCAAGCACTAAGAGATACTATAGTTTGTTGAATAGGAGCTAATATGTAATATATACTTCATCATCACTTTGTGTAAATTTACCTATGCAAAACAACCACAGGATAAAGCTCTCCCACATACAAAAATATGTTTTTCATTAGCTGCACACCAAAAGATCTAAGGCAGAGTTCATACTCAAATGCACTTTTCCTCACCCTTTTACATACACAAAAAAACAACAGCCCAACAAAGAATTCCTTTATCAGACTTCAGAAACCATGTAAACTTTTGTGATGTGTCTGTTACAATAAACGATGCCCCAAAGATCAAAAATATAGCACACACACACACATCCCCAACAATATTGTCTACAGCCACTGTAATAACCCTTACTTCTCAACCTGCTCACCCTTGCCTAAATGGTTCTGCGTTTCATGTAATTTGGTGGTAAGTATGTAAGATGAGGATTAAAAATGTCTTAATGACTTTTAAAAGAATGAAAGTGTGTTCAAATAGAGTATCAGACTTCACTGGGGACTTACAGCTCCCATGTCCTTAAAAGTCAAATCTGTTGTATTATTTTAAACTAGAAACCAAATCAAGCCAAGAATCTCATAATTCCATATTATTTCTGTCCTTTAGTCTTTTTTTTCTTTAAAAAAAAAAAAAAGTGGTAATACAGTAAGGTATTTGGAGAAGTGTTGTCATTTGTTAACATTAAATGTCTTTCACTTCCTCTGAACAGAGAAATAATCTACAAAGTTACTACTTACCTATCAAAATGTAGTATCATTTCCTCAAGGTTAGCCTGTAATATAGTAAGCAAGTGCACCCCTTTAAAGACTAAATAATAAATTTGCACCAAAAGGAAGAGTTATTACTTTTATATAATGATGCTGTCACCTGGATCAGCCTAAAATGCTCAAGAAGTTGCCTCTTCGTGGTTGCCATCTTGAACAGTAAGTGTATTTTCCTATGAAGCACTGTTGAGCAAGGGGGAGAACAAGCAGAGCATTTCCACTCCACCCAGCGTAAGGAGCAGTATGAGGAATTAGGTAAATATCTCTGTGTTTGAAGCTGAACATAATTTTCCTTCCCTTAGTTTACCTTCAAATGATCCTTACAGATTCACACTACGTTCAAGTCAGCTCCATGTACATGCATCAGTTACTGAGTTTCACTTCTCCAAAAGTAGCACATGAGTCAGGGAAATTTCCTTTATCCTTTAAAGCCCACCAAAGACGTTGAGGGGCTGATGATGGAAAGGATACGTAGCTCAGGACGGTCAAGCACAACCTCACATCCAGGTAAGGAATACTTATTTTTCCCAGATACATCACACTGTAGCACAGAATGATGCAATGCATCATCAGGGGTACTGTAATTAAAAGGAAATACTGGAGAAGTGAGGCTGAAATACAGCTTTCCTTTGAAACAACATTAATGTCTCAACATTTTCTTAACAGAAACAAGACAACAAATGACTCACTTTGTAACTGAGCACTTATTTACCCCTCTTTTACCAGGAGATTTAAGAATGCCTGATTGAACTGCACCGATTCAGTTACATTTCAATACAACAAAATTGTATTCATTAACAATGCCTTATTATTTTTATGTGAATTACCAGAGAACCCATTTCTTTTGAAATTTAGCATTTCAGCTAGTTAAAATGATAGCAAACCAAAGTAGAAGAAGAATTATCTAAGCATTCAGTTCAGGAAAAAAACCCAGTAATTCTGAAAGAGGACTTTTTAAATTTGACATTCGAAGGTGTAGCAAATTGATATGGTGGGAGAATTAAATTTTAAAAAGTCAAATGAGAAGACATTATGTTAGAAATAGTCAACATTTAAAAAATAGAAAAAATTTCTCAGAAAATATGGTGGATTATTATTCACTTGAAGTCTTTTAATTAAGACTGGATCTATTAAAAAGGCATATTGTTATTTAACCAGGCCTGATGCGACTGCATGGTATTTTTTGACTAGGAATATGTCTGAGAACTCCAGATGTTCACAGTGGCCCAATTTGGCTTTAAAATCTACAACTCTGTAAAATATGGCATTTAATCTGCCCTTGCCTTCCTCTTCCGAATGCAAAGTGTACAGGTGGATCCTTCTCAAAAGACGGGAAGTATTTCTGTAGCCCATGCTTTCTGTTGAAGAATTTTCTCCCAAATTGCCTCTTTCCCTGCTATATAAAGGCATCACTTCCTAATAAAGCACTTTATAAACAGAAAACAGAGTTGAAACATGTCTTAAGCTACTACTTCCACCTTCCTTTCAATATTATTTCTAGAATGATTTCTTTTAGTGTCTTTACATCCCAAGTAAGCCACTGAAAAAATTTTCACAGAATCCTGGAGTGGCTGGAGCAAGAAGCAGGAAATGTACTGATCATACTCCCATTCATCACATCTTAGTCCTACTTATGGTGATGATACTTGCTCCAAACAGCATCCCACAATTTTTACATTACATCTGGTCTACATCCTTTACATCTGCTTCACTCTCGTCCTTGTTCATATACTTGAAATGATGCATCAACCAAGATGATGCTGAAAAAAATGAGGTTCTTTTAATCCATTACATCTACTTGTAATCAGTGATTTCATACATAGATAAATGCATGTAACGAAATGCAACAAAGACCTGCACTGAGGAACCCATGAGCAGTAGACTACACTTTGCCTTAGCCACTCAGTTTAAAATAATCCTAAAACCTTTCCAAAAGTGTCATTTTTGAGACAGGGAGATTATGTTGGTTACTTAAGTCTGCGTTAGTGGGCTGTCATGGCACCTCCACATTCACAAGCAAATCCTCTTGCAAAATCGGCTTTACCAACATTTTGCACCATTCATCATGGAAACAACAAATAATGATCACCGGTTCTCGCTGTATCCAGAGGACCCCAACCACCACCGTTAAATCACCATAAATCTCTCTACAGTGGCATTGCCAGGGAAGACAGTGACACAACAGATTCACCAGAGCACAGTACCTGGTCAGTAGCGGGAATCGACTCCCATCTACGCTTCAGCAAGTACAGAGATTTCCGGCTCATGATTTCAAATCTGCTCTAGAGGATTTTCCACACTCGAGAAAAAGGCTTCTCACAAATCAGTGGCAAGAACCTTATTTCTGACTCCTCTGCTTCATTGCTGTAGATGACAGAGCTCCCCGATGTACAGAAGTTTTTGTGAGCTGCAAGGTTGAGACCGGTTACAGCCAAGCTTCCCCTGTTTCTCTACAGCATCCGTCTCCTTATAGTGCCATGCCAAAGGGTATCGGGTGAGATAGTGAAAAGCCTGGCTTTCACTGACGAATTACCTCGCAAAAGCATGAAGTAGGTAGACAACACCAGACGCACTCAATCTGAAAATAGCTGTTGCTTAGGAACTGGAGGGGTAAAACGCAGCACCTCAGATATATAATTGAGAGCTTTTATATTTAAAGAGAATTAAAAACACTGGACCTCTGTGTTTTTCTCTTGATTATCATCCTTTTATAATGTTGGAGGAACAATCGCTCGATTCCACTGACTCCTGGGGCTACGCCTACATCTTCAGCAAGCCAAACAAGGCGTGATGACAGAGCAACAAATAACTCCCACACATTCAAGGTCTCTCGTAAAAATCTGTGCACAATGTCTGCCATGGGTCCCACCTGAAATATCTTAGAAGTATCAAGTATTATGTTTTAGTAGAATAACTAAAATACAGTTTGATATTTTTTTCTGCAGAGGGATAATATTCCAAGGATTAATTCTGGTAGTCACATTTTCTTGTGACTGGATGTACTTGTATTAGAGAGGGGTATGAATATTTTCCCCTCACGTGAGAGAGGTGACGTGGTTTTACAGACTGCATGTGTCATTTGAGAGAGAGATTTCTTCAGGAGAGTTAAACATTCCAAAATATTCAGGAATTCTTTAACTTGGAACTCAGTTTCGAAAGTTTCCTGCCTAAATCCCTACCTGTATTAATTTTAAGCATGGAACATAATGAAACTCACTTTGCACTTTCTGCATGATATCAAATCCAGAGAGTAAATCCTCTGTGAAGCATTTACTGCAGAAGTGGTATCCTCAGTGATCAAAAAAAAAAAAAAAAGAAGGAGGTAGCCAGGATTTAATTTCTCTTCTTAAGGCAATCTATAATTCACTCTAATAACAGCAGCCTTAACAGCAAAATTATTCTAAAAGAAAAGGAATCCTACAACACACACACATATACACACATATATGTGAGCGTAATCTATAAAAAAGTGAGTGTTGGTGTGGAAGTCAGGAGCAAGTTAAATATTGTAAAGACAGCTTTTTGCTTGTCCCATTTACATTCTATTGAATTGCAGATGCTTATCAGGAGACAAACTCCTGCAAACAGAAATTCCCATAAGCCTCAGTGTATTTCATATGACATTGATCACTACTGGTAACTACTTCACTTTGCATTTAACTCCCACAAGCAGAAAAGAAACATATTTTCCAAGTGGGTCATTAAGAAGTATGACATGCACTGTAGTAGTTTCCTTTCATGTTTCAACACGTACCATAAAAAAACCTACTAGTTATTAAAAAAAAAAAATCTCAACAGAATCAGAATTTTGTTTAATAAGCCTTGGTAGAATAATTTTATGAGTTTGTATGTGGATTTTAGTTTTATGTTATGGTAAACTAGTGGTTCCACTTCCTTTTCTCTTAAGTGACATTGCTAACATTCAGACACAGGTGGCTTCCTAAAAACTGTCTGCCCACTTTCTTCACTTTACTCTGTAACAATTAAAAGATCATGGAAGACTAATAAATTGGCTCCCCACAACACAACCCTTCCTTCCCTCTTGCTGCTTGTCCAGACATCACAGGGTACCACTGGCCACAAAGACCTCTCCTCCCGGGTCCCATTTTTCCCTAGGGAAAAACTGTAAGTTACCATGTTTCAGATCCTGCAGGCAATGCCTACTTCATCTTTAAATAACTGATGCATTGGATTTGAGGGAGAGTACTCATAATTTTTAAGCAAGACCCTGTTTAACAAA
Source organism: Nycticryphes semicollaris (assembly GCA_013400055.1). NCBI lineage: Eukaryota > Metazoa > Chordata > Aves > Charadriiformes > Rostratulidae > Nycticryphes > Nycticryphes semicollaris. The sequence continues at coordinate 168,753 of VXBJ01005431.1, read as the reverse complement.
GGGTACATTTATTGAAGACACAAACTGGCAACAATACAACTAAATCACAAAATGGTAAAAAAGGTCTTATATATTACATGCAAAAATCAGATCCTCCTAAACTTCTCCTAATATTTCAAGCAACTAGTCATATTCAGTTTAACACTATTCCTATCAAAGACAGTTTTCAGAGCCACGTAAAACAGAGAGTCTGAGGATATAAGTGCAACCACCAAGGTTTGTTTTCTTCCTCCTAATTAAAGTTTTCTTCCCTGCTTCTTGTGACTGGGTACTAGGATATCACACTGTTATCAGCAAGCCTGGTTCACTTGCTTTTCCTATCCTATTCAAAATCATTTAACATTTCTGACGTATATCCTGACTCTAGTTTTAAAAGATTCTTGCAAGATTTATAGTAATTGCCTTTCTAGAAGCTTTGCAGAACACCTATACACAGCACAAATGAAGTAAGAGTGCCTAGAAGATGAACTTGATCAAAACTACGCATTTCTTTTCAGATGGATTTAGGAGGAAACACCTCACTGTCTCTCAAGGAGACCCTTGAGGAGACACAGGCAGATTTTAATCTGTTTTGAAAGCATGTGCTCTCAGGGAGTAAAGTATTTTTGCTTATTTTGTTAAAAAAATAACATTAAGAAAAAATCAGGAGTCCCCATAAAGGAAATATGATACCTTCTCTAGAATAATGTTTTTAATAATTCAACAATAAATTTCAGGAAAGGTTTGAACAACTGCAGATTGACCTGCAGAGAATTCCACTGAACTTATCTTCACACCACTTTTTTTTTTAAATATTGAAATGGTGGTGGAGTATCTAAAACATCACAGAGGGAAGGAAAAAAAAATTCCTATCTTCATACTTACATATGAAGATTTGCAATAATGGTAGAAAAACTTAAGGAGTCTAACCCACCTTAAGAGTCCTTCAAGTGACTGCCTTCCCCTCAGCAGTTCAGAGAAGTCCAATTTACCTTCCACCCTTTGGACCAAAAGAACACAACATGCCCAACTAGCACATCAGAAGCAGCAGGAGAGATTATGTACTGAACAGCTCTCACCTTACTGCACAAGATTTCCTTCCCTGATTGCTGAAAATCCTGTTTCCACTCAAAACTAGCTTGCTTTCTGGTAGTGGTATTTCTTAATCTTTTTGACATGACAGACTGCTGCCTGAAAAAAATCAGATCTGCAACCCCTCTTAAACTGTTTAATGAAATACTGAATTTCCTATGAATTTCAAGATGGTTTTGAAATGAGAAGCAAGAAAGAAACTTAGAAAATGTCAGGAAAAAAAAAAAGTACAAATCTGCAACAATAAGGGCAAAAAAGCAAGACAATAAATTAATCTTACATTAAAAATAGTAAATCTTGTCTATTAAATCAAATAGCTTCCCATTTAACATATGATATTTTTTCATTAAAAATGCAGGTAAATCCAGTGATTTTTGGGCAGTAGGAAGATTGGGTTAGGAACTACCTTAAGAAGATTAAGGGATTAAGGTAGCAAACATGTAGCTCCACAGCTTGCTTATTATAGATTTAGACATAGAAGTTCATAATCTTATAAAAATCGTTCACCTGAAAGAAAAGCAACTCCAAAATACTGGTGCCCTAATAAAGTATCTATATACTTTCAGATGGGGAAGATTGCGTTTCCGAAGCAGGAACATTCCTGAACATCAGTATTGGTAGCAATGTCTCCTTTGCAGCAATTTTAATGCTATAGATAATTTTAAAATGTATCAGCATGATGCCATTAACACCAGTAGCATATCTTCCTTTCAATGCTGTGTCAAGAGCAAACCAGTAGCTACAAGTGGCTTTCCCGTACCTCCCCACACAGTTCTAACATCACTAATCCCTTTATTACTGAACAAGGTGATTGAGCCATCCAAGTTTTACAAGTTTTTCAGGTTTAAAAAAACACACCACCACAAAACATATACGCATTATTTGAAATTGCATTCCTTAGATATCCTCAAGGAGACAGCTGAGTAAGAAATGCTTTCTTAATACATCTAATCCATCTTTCTGCTACTGAAAGAAACTTTCTGTTGTATGACTCAGTGCAGTCTGGATCAACTGTTTGGATTATAGCTCAAAAATTATATAAATGAAAGCTGTCACGGTTTTTTGCTTTTTTTCCATTGATTCAATCCTGCAAATATTAACAAAGTGAACAACTTTGCCAATCTCAGATGGAAAACTCGCTTGGACACCTCATACTTAGACAAAGCCAAAACCAAACACAGGATACTGAGCAACTGACCTGTGAGACTCTGGGTCCTCGTTTGTGATCCCATTCAGAATGCCCCATGAGCTGAAAAACAAAGAAAAGTACAAGTGATAAATTGCATTCATTAGCTTTAATTAAAACATTCATGTTTTTATATCTATTACACATTGTGTTTGTAAAAACAGCTCTGCTTTTACTATTTCTTTCACACAGCTCTTTTAGCTTTGTAATAGGGTGAGAAGACTTGGGAGTTGTTACTATAACTTTGTACCTTTACATTCAGAGCCAAAACACATCTAGCATCACAACACTGCTCATACCAATATTCCCACAGCCATAGATTCAGCTTTAGCCAAATTTTTAATACTGATCTGCAAAAGGAGAGCTGATATATCAACAAGATTACCAAAACCAGAGGTCATTTGATAAAATACCAACATATGTTTTATATGAGACATAAAAAAGAAGCTTTAATTCTGTCTCACCACTGAATTACTCTCAATGTAATAAAGAATACCCAGAAGGCGATATTACTGCTTTATATAGCTGAATATTATGGTGAAACATGAACTGCTGACCCTCACACTTGCCTAAGAAGCCTTGGAAAGGACCAGGGAGTGCCTATGCATGGCTCTAGCAGAGCCAGAGCCGTGCAGCACACGAGGTAGCTGCTGCTGCTAATCCTGACTCTGAGCAGTCAACTGGCCTGTGTTCCAGCCTGGGAGCTGGTCTTTTTTTTTTTTTTACAGATACTCAGGGATCTCTTTTAGGTAATGCTTTTTCTTACTCATACAAGCATAGCTTAATGCAAATATAAAAATATGTGAATGAAAGACAGAAGAGTTGTTGTGACACATAACGACTTACAGTTCGTGACTGTAAATCTTTTTATTCCCCAAAGAAATGCCTTCTCCCAGGTCAGATGTAGGCAATGAGATTTACAACTTATGCTTACTGAAGAACATTACTTTTGAAATACTCATCCCAGGATAAGAGATTAAAACTACTTCAAAAAATGAGGAAAGCCACATACATCTCATGTGAAATCTTTATCTTCTCTATTAACTGTTGCTACTCGTCCTTTCCTTCTCCGAGGGCCCCTTCATTTCTTTAAGTTATTACTTATGATTACCTACCCCCATAATGGGAGACAAATAGCATCAGAACTGTCACACCATTTTTTACCTGATCCAGCCTCACGACTGATTCCCTTGTTTTACTGTAATTATTTCCTTTTTCCATATACTGTTGGTGGAAACACTGGCTGTGCCAGGTTTCCCTGTTTGTTTCTCCATACTGTTATGTTTGCTTATTACTGTATGAAACCAAGCTTTGATGTTTATGAAAGCTGGCCTCTCAGTAAATAACCAGCATGCAAAAGCTACGAAGAGATGCATCTACCAAAGGTTATGTGCTTCAAAGAACCTCTGCCAAACCCTCATACCTGTGCTTCCTCTGTGGCTCCTGCCACTTGGACCAAGAAAACCTCTTCAGTTTTAATTCCTCAGCCCCTACGCCTCGTGGGGAATCAGTGCCTGCTTTCTTAATTCACTTACCTAAGTCAATTTAACTTAGCATGAGTCTGATCACCTGCGATTCCTAGGATGATAAAGAATATCTTTACCTACAACTTTCTACCAGTGAAATTAGCACAAAAAATACACCTGTGATTTCACAGTTAAGAAAAAAGGATGAATGTCACAGGCTTGGCTATGGTTACTGTGGTTCTCCAGGCCCTATAGACATTTGGCAGTGCATACCACACCCTTGAAACCAAATGCAGCATAAGATCCCACTGCCAGATTTTTCAGGCTCCTATCCTCACTGAATCTATAGTCTACTGAAAAACTAAGGGTTGTTTTGCTATTGCCATCAAAAATATGTGATGCAGTTAAGAGTCAAGCTTGAAGTTATCATTCCCATTAAAGGAGGTGCACCAAATGTAGGGATGCTCCCAGTCCAGCCAGTCCCAGGAAACCAGACCGACATGTGCCAGAGGTGGTTACTTGTGGTCACTACCAACCCTCAAGCCCAAATCCAGTCCTCCTCTTAAACATTCATTCTTCTTCAGGCACAGGTTGCCCACCCTGTTCCCCAGTTACTGGCTTGTGTTTCACAATCTCCACACAGAGTCCTTCAGCCCTCAGATTGCTCTTCTGTGCTTCTCTACCCTCACAGCCTGCCCTGACTCTGTTCCTCTTCCTATGTGGCTTCCAGGTGCCTTTCAGCCCAGGTCCCCCATCTCTGGCCCTGCTCTTCTACCATGCCTGCCATCTCGGGGCACTTCACAGACTGGATGTTGCAGCAACAGCTAACACTATAGTGAGAAATGAGTCTGAAGACTATAACAACTTGTCCTTGCTCCGTTTCTCAGCATTTAATTATTAAAATCACTTACTGAAGATAGGCTAAAGTCACCAATGAAGTGACCAGTTATAAATGCATTGGAACCAATGGAGCGACCCCTTGCTTATTCTGGCACAGTTTTATTAGCAAACTGCTTACTCCGGCACAGTTTTATTAGCAAACTGCTTACTCCTCATAGCGACTTACACAACCCACATTTCATTTAATTTCTCTACAAATGTGTCTTTGTGGAGTCAGACATGTTTGTAGTATTTTTGCTGATGGATCCATAGCCTCCATTGTAGAAGAATTTCAGCACCGTTGCTCTCTCTTTGTATGACATGTGCTATGCCAGGATGCTCTACTGAGCTAACCCTGTGGTTATCACCTGGTATAATAGCGAACAAAAGGAAGAGTTCCAGGATGCGAAGAGACTTTAATAATACTAGACAGTTTTCAGGCATGGTAGTAAAATGTACAGCCCTATGAAGCCAACCTTTTCTTTCCATTCTTATAACCTACCAAATTTTACTTGACTTTAAAATGTATTTCTTCCTCACAGTTTAGAAAACAGTTTTCACTTCATGCTACAATGTTCTTGGCCTATATGCAATGTTCCATAGGAAAAAAGAATGAAAGGGGGGGAGGAAAAAAGAAATAAAAAGTATATCATGCTTATACAAGGCCTGAAGCTTTAAGACAGAAGACAAAGCAAATAAACAGAGGAGTTCCAACAAAATCTCTGCCAGGCCAACACCCTACAGAGGGAAAATTGCTTCAGTACAACTCCCTTCAGCTCTACAAGCCACACTGTGCAAGATTACTTCTGAACCTGAGAAAGATTCTATTTGAACAGTCAAACAGTAAGTACAAAATACAGAAGAGAAGGAAAGCAAGTACACATTACCTATTGAGCTACTTGGAAATCACAATTTTCACAAGCTTTATAGAAATCAAAAGATAAAGAAAACAGTATTAAAAAAAGCCCGAACAAAGAAACATAACAGTGCGTGTGTAATTCTACTTCAATACAAATCAACCTTCGGAAATCATAAAAAAAGGAAAAAAAATATTTTTAATTGGTACGTGCATGAAAATGTATTTGTAGGTAGAAGGATTTATGTTTGTCACTTAGAGAAAGGTTTTTCCAGACTCCACCACTTCCTCTAAGAACCACCAGGAATTGATTTGGTCAAGAGTGATGGTAAATGGTTTCACACCATCCAATTACTTTTCTGTATGGTTATTCATATTGACCATGCTGCTGAGGCTAAGCAGCAGAAAAGGAGAGATAAAACCAAAATCAAATGGCATAAATGCATGCAGTCTCTCTCAGAAGGAAAGTATCTACTTTATATTTCATCTAAAACTGTCCTGAAAACCCAGCTCTGACAGTTTTAACACTGAACGGTGAAGGCGACTTTCAGCAACAAAAACAACTCTTGCATGTTCAATAATGCACAAAAACACAGGCTTTGCTAAAGCCAACTGGCTTGCTCTACCATATGAATTGACTAACAGGTCTCCAGGGAAAACAGCCTGGCTCGGCCCAGCTGAGGATGAGGACAATGAATGGAAGAGGGGGTGGGAATGGAGAAGACTAATACCAAAATCATAGTCACAGAGAGAAAAAGAGAAGTGAAATGAGGCTGGCTTGCTCTGTATGCATAGGGTGGTAGCCTGTGCTCTAAAACTCAGCCTTTTGCTATAAACACTAGAAATTCTCTAGGCCTTGTGGTTGTAAACCCAAATTTTAAATGTAAACCACATGTTCACTAACGTGATGATACCTGCAAAGAAGTAAGGAATGGCATAAAGGACTGTCTGCATTAGATATTTGAGATACCCTTGTGAAAACAGAACAACGACATTTAAAAAATTAGCATCTTCAGCTATCACCTCTCTAAATGCAGTTTTTCTCCTATTTAGTGATTTTAGGCCCCATCATATGATTACATAATAATCTCAACTTTCATTAAAATTCATAAGCCATACTTTTAAGGCTCCTTAGTACTAGAGAACTGCAGGAAAATGTGAACCATGCATACTGTGAAAGATCTAAATAAATAATAAGACAGAAAGTAAAAAATGACAATTCAAAGTTTTTTAGCTGTTTCTAGGTCTTGTTTTTCCCTTAAATTATCTTTTCTGATGTAGGTTTTGCTTTTGGTACCCTTGAACCAGCAATACTGCTAATTATGCCATGGTAGAAAAAAAAGAACAACCAAACCCTCAAAAAACCATAAACAGAAACAGGAAAGGCATTTTTTTATTATTATAAGGACATCCCCAATTGGGCACAAATGGGAAAACCCCCCAAATTTAGAATATGAACAGTCCCATGTGTATTCTTAGAAAGGGGAGGGAGTCCTCAGTAGCAGCACAACATCAGTTTGAAAACATGGGGTGGGGTTATTTAAGCAAATACAACACTCAGCACAGTTTTATTAGATGGAATGAGCAGATCCTTTCATCGTAAGTACTTAAGAGGACCAATGAAACAATTATACTTGTGTTTAATAGACTTCAAATCAATTCAGAGCCTATTCTAATTCTATTCAGATTATAGTCTACTACTCTGGAATTTTATTTAGATACATATTTACACATACATACCACTTTTACAGTTATAATGGTGATGAAAAATGTGAACTAAATCAGCCATAACTCAAAGTTAGTAAATGGCATTCAACTAAATCGAAGGAGGATCACATAGTCCAAATGCATGTTTTTGGACCTTGCCCCAACTCACTGCCTTATTCCCTTGGACTTTAAAGATGTCAGACTGTGGCTAAACACCATGTTTCTATTACAGTGAGCACAAGAGAGCCCCGCTCTTCTGTACTACATAAATGAAATATGAGCACAAAGCAAAGCACCAGAATGCTAGAGAAATTATTCTTCTGCTCCATCTGTGATTGGGTGCCAGAAATGTAGCATCCAATACTCACTGTTGAATTGGCCACAATACATGAAAAGGATAGCCTAGCCTAAGCTCCCCCAAACAGTTGAGAATCTGTAAAAATGCCCGTTCGCCACTCCTGCAAGGATTTAGAGCATGTAGTAGCAGCAAAAAATAATTACCAATGAGATTCTGAGAAGTTTTGGCTGGGCGGTAGCCAGCAGTTTTAAGACTTGCTTATATTTGGACATCAGTGTCCAGTAGAGCTAGATAACGGCATCCAATCATTCCACTGGCTGGCACCTGGTTTCAACCTTCGCCAAAATAGCCGAGCCTGTATTTAAATATGAGCATAACATCTTTCCTCTTCGGAAGAGATTTTGTTGAATGGGCATGTTGAGGATGCGGAACAGTGTCTCACTGTTGAGTTCTTCGACACTGCCTTCTTACAGCTTGAGCTGAATGGGGCACAGTATGATACATATTCTCTGACTGAATGGGTATTAGCTATGCTTCAGTCAGGATCATATTTCCACTGGTAAAAAGAAACTGTTTGTTACCAGCATGTAGGCACAAAATGTTCCTGATAAATTTCTTATTCAGTAACAAAAAAGCACAAATTATTTCCTTGATTACATATTAGAAGAAACATTTATTTTTACAAAAATGCAGGAGCCGGGTCACACAGAAACCAGCAGTGGTTTTTGCACATGCTATTTTGAGTTGGATTCCTTCTATTTGATAGACTGTTCCCTGCACTCTCATGGTAACCAAGATAAGTGATTTACTGACTCAACTAACTTAGGGAGTGCAGTTTTGGTGTGGACATCATCAGCATGAGAAGCTAAACGGGCTGAAGATCTGTTTCTGCCAGACCCTGATAACATAATGGGGGAGCAACTGCCTGGCTGTACTGACCACCTTCTCCATCAAAGGCCTTAGCTGCAGCTGGCCCTGCTGGGATCCAAAGCATCAGAGATGTCTTCCTTGCTGTGTGGTAAGCATGATCATACACAGGCACGTGTAGGCTGTGACACAGAGATAGCAAAATGCTCCAATATTTGGAGAAACAATCCCTTTTCCACAACCACTCGCCAGCTCCCAGGGTCAGGATGAGACGTCAGAGCTGCGCTGTTCAGCCAGATATGTGAGCTGCATGCTCGTCCCACAATGGCCTCTGGCTGTGCAATTAGTGGGGAGGAAACTCTCCACCCAAATGCTCCCAACGCGATGGAGCCCTGCAAATCAGCAAGGTCAGTCCCAGTTCTGAGACTGGTTAAACAACACTCCCCTCCCCCTACAATGAACTAACNAGCTGCTTCCTAATCAAATAAGCTGATTGAAAGGTTTGTGGGCTGCTGGACAACAGCTGGAAGCAGAGATAAGACTTTTAGACCAAGGCACAGGCAGCAATGCTTTGAAACTTGGAGTTGCTTTTAACTGGGGGCAGAGGCAGTAGAAGGGTGGGCCTGGAGAAGAGCTGCAGTGCATGGCTTCCCTGAAGGATAAGCCCTGTGTGGGGATGGAGTTAAACCCTCTGAAGCTGGTACCCTGCTAAAGCTGGAAGCCCTGGAGGGAGCTGCGTCCTCAACCCCTACAGCTCTCTCACAGCCTGGCTGGCAGCTCAAGCAACCACAGCACTGCCAGAGGCTACACAAAACAGAGGAAAACCATATATATCAGATACTCTGCTGAGACAGTGAACACGCTAGTAAGCCAACATGGCAGAAAAGCTCTTCGAGGTAAGGCTGAGGCACAGGGAAGAGGCGCTGCAGCCCAGGAAGACAACCTGAAAGGCACTAGCAGTGACTGCCCTACAGACACGGCAAAGAAACTGTCCCGTGTTCTTAACCAGGGACTTGGATCCAAAGGAATAAAAGGAATGAGATCATATCTGGCGCTGGGCGAGACAGCAAGAGAGACTACATTTCTGAGGACTTTTCTCATGGCAGCGTATGACCTCTTCGAATATTTCCAGAAAATAAACTGCATCTGACTTCTTCACGGATTCTGGCTCCTTTGCACGGGGACCGGAGGCATGAAGACATATGACACAGCAAACTGGCAGCAGTGGGTTCGTGGACAACTGTCACACCCCATGCTCCATGCCACTTCTTGCAATGAGCAGGTTTTAATTTAGACAGTGTGAAAGAACTGTGGAAAAAAAAAAAAAAAACCAAAACGTAGGAGGGAAAAACAAAAGGCAGGGGAATATCCACCTCCACACCCTGTATCTGTATTTATATAAATTTTTGTCACAACTGCTTAAACAGATGACAGTAGTAAAACAAATCCCTACAGATTTTTTATTATTTTTAGTCTTACCATCGAATTTCTCAGTTCCCTATTAATCTTTCACACATCAAACAGGATTTTAAATGAGTTTTAGAGACAGAGTTGTGGTAAAATACAGAAAAGGACTGAATTTTTTGTTTGGGCTTTTTTTTTTTTTTTTAAAGAAAAGCAACTCTTCAGTAATCCCCAAGGATGGATGCCACACAAAGAGCTACTAGTAGATGTGGAACAGCTTCCTAAATTGATAGTCCTATCTTAATCTGGATTTTTTTAAAAAAAGTATTTAGTATTCAACAGGCAAAAGTGTTCACTGAATTTTCCATGTATTCCCTTTCCCATTCTCAGTATAATCATGAAAACCTAGAAAAAACCCTAGAAAAAAAAATATCCATACTGGTAAGGTACAAAATGTGGGCAACAGATACTCTGACATCCTCATACCTCAGCCATGGCCATAATTTACAGACAGTATCCTCAAGAAGAAGATTCCTTGTTATGGGCATGACAGGGCAACACAACACCATCAGGACACCTAAATGCAGCAATAAGTTGACAAAAGAACAAAAACAGATTGCTAAAAAGAAGTTACTATTTAAACCTTGCTTGATACACAAAGTATATACATTAAGTCCCTGGTTTTCAAAGCTACACAGTCAACTCCATTCTGGTGTAATTAAGTTCCTAGAAAAAAGTCAGAAAGCTTATTTACTTTTTTTCCATTGGGAATCATTAACTATGCATTAAGAATCCCAGTCACAATACCAAGCCTGTCACACGCTTGATAAACTAGCTTGTTCCTGCAGCAGAGTCAGCATCATCTGAAAGCATGGTTAGTAGCTAAAGCCTATTATTTGTTTTATAAAGGAGCCTAAGACTTCTACAAAAAAATCAGCTCTGCAATATATGTTACCAATGCTGTTCTCTTTAGTGAATATTTTTTCTCTCACTTTCCATCTTTTCAGAGATTCTACTTTCATATATGGTATTTGCATTTTTTCTCGTTACTCTTACTCAACACAAGCCTCGAAGATGACGTGCTCTTTTCAGCTGATTATCAGTGCACAGGAGGGTCTCTTCTTCCAAAGAAATTAGTTCCTTGAAGATGTGGATGTCTTTTCACATAGCAATTAAAAACCTACTGAAAGGGTAGGAAAAATTTTATGGGATTTTTCAGACAAGCTCTAATTTTAGGGGAATCACCCACAATACTAACACGAAACATGACAGGTCATATGGAAGGCAATTTAGTCCAATTCATTTTGTAAGTGCATTAATCTAAGAGCTGAACACACTCTGGCAGCCTGCATAAAAATAGAAAATTCCCAATGTAATTCCCAGTGGCTGTGTTTCTACCTCACAGGGAAAAAAAACCCAAACAACCCCAAAGCCCAAAAGTTTATCAAATGGACATCCTTACTGGCAGTCTCAGCAGAAAAAAACCTCTTAGGACTTAGTAAGTATGCAGGTTTCACCAGACATTTAACCTTCAGAAGTGCTTCCTCTGCAAGGGAACTGAGCCACTGCAGCAGGGATAGGGACAAGTGTAACTTATTTGTGTCCCTGTTGTACTTCCCTCATGTACACAGGATGGCGTTTCAACATAGCTTCAACTCAAAATCTCTCATGAGGGCAAAAAGGAACGAGGTAAAGGGTGAGAGCGTGAACCCCCAAACCCCAACCACTTGCTCAAAGAAGCCAAATAAAGGTTGCAGTGCCACTGCCCCCCAAAACTGGAAATTCTGTAAGCAACGGAATCCAGTAGTTTGAACAAAACAGATCTCTTCTGCTACTATATGCACTTACTGAAAAGGAAAAAACCAACTGCTTTTTTTAGTATGGCAACTTAATGTCCACCTGGTGTGAAACACAAAACACAGTGATTACAGAAATCAGCCCCTGGTGAGGCTAAAACAGAGTGAGGCAAAAAGCCAGAAATGTAATTTCTTACAGTTTCAGCAGCACATTTTCCTGAAACGCATTAACTTTAATGGTAGCACACTGAGGGTTAGCTGGGATTTGCTAATGAAAGTTTTAAGATACTGAGAAGTTGGCTTCCTTCAAGCTAGCAGAATGACCCTCAGTGCCTTCTCCCACCATGAGAGAAGCGCTGCTTCTGGTCAGGTGAAGCCTCAGCCTCCAGGGTTGGCCTGGACAAGAGCATTGCTCTGCCAAAGCTCATTCCAGCCACACAAACAAGCTACTTCTTTCATTAATACCCATTTTCCCGGTTTTGAGGTTTCACAATGCAGAAGAATAGTGCTGAAATTTCAACAGCTAGATCCCAGCTAGCAAATGTCCTAAAATTACACTGTAGAGCCTGGTAGCTTACTAAAAAACCTCAATGTCAAAACTCAAAGTACATTCAGTTTAAACACACCCTTGGGGGGATTTTATACTAACTACTTTCTATTTCAGACTATTCACTTTAAGCTCAACCAGCAACACTTCATCACTCATCCAGGAAAGCTCCCCTCTCTGCCACCCAATCTCAATCAACCTGCCAAATTAATTATCACTCTGCATTTGTCTATTGCTAAGAGGGGGGGGAAAAGCAAATACATGAACGTAGCAGTGACCCGAGCAAAAATGAATCCTCTGAAACAGAACTAATTAAATCAGTTCAGTGATCTTCTTCCAGCACGACATATTTTACCCACCCCTTCCCCAAGCAGCTCAGTTCCCGCATCTCCTCCAACTGTCCTCAGCACGGCGCTCACATGAGGCTCAGATGTCTATCCGGCAGCGAACTAGGAATCTTTTCTACTCATCCTTGTAACTGCATGGTTTAAAATAAAAACAACGGTCACAGAAAATTCACCACAATAATTTCACACTGCCATTTACAGGCAAATTCCTGGCCACAGAATATATGTTTCGGCCAGATAGCAGTAGGATTTGAGTACCTGTCTCAGATTTATGGGATCACAGGCACCAAACTTTGGTGCTTCACTGGCTCTATGAAACGAGCAGAGCTCAGAGCGCTGGCAGAGCAAGGCTCGCCCTTTGGTATCCCAGTCAGGCCTCACAGCAGAGCTGGCAGGACTAACAACACAGAGAAATTGCAGAATTTGTGGATTTAAAATCACTGCCATGAGTCAGACACTAAACCTTGCTAATTGCATTCCTAACCTAGCAAGTACATGTGCATGCACGACCACAGCATCGGTGACTTTGCTGACTCGAAAGGGATGACTTCAAGGACACAAGTTACACAGACATTTTAGACTTCCCTGTCCTACAATGTTAAGTGACAGTTAAGCTGAAATGCACACAGAAAGATATTTGGGCCACAAATTTCCCTGCTGCTGGAAATGGCATTATTTCATTGCAGTCATACTGTTGGACAATGCGTGAAATTCTCTACCAGCTCATAACAGCATTCCCATGCAGTGAGAATACTGAAAGCTTTAGGTGTAGGACCGCAACAGAAACACTGACCTCTACTCTCTCAGTGCACTTCACTTTCCATCACTTTTGTCCTTATGCAGAAAAGATACAGAGCAAGAACAGAAAAGGGAAAGGCAACTCAAATAGGGCAAGAAACGTGGGGTGACAGGCCCACTTGGAGGAACAAAAAGACACCGAAGGGGAATGTCTCTTTTCTAGGGAGTTTCAATGTAAAGTCAATCCCACCTTGCTTTTCTCCTTATATGATTTTTAATACAGTCAGTGCCTCCTTAGACGGAAGGCACATCACAAACAGACATCAGTACTGAAAGGTACTGAAATCTGGATGCCTGCACAGGATCCCTGTCAAGTTAGGTAAGGCTTCAGATGTGAGAGCCCTGACAGTGCCCTCTTTGATAACGGTGCATAGGAACAGAACAACAACACACAGAGGCAGGACTCTGAGTAATCTCTAGGTAGGTGCCTACACAGGCAACAGTTTGTCATTCGCACCCATCTGCTGCTCCAAATCACACACACACGCTGTCACATGTACTTTTCCCCATCTGGATTGCAGAGATGCTGGATATAAACAGGCAAAAGCCAGGAAGATGAATACTGGGCTTGTACTGTACGGGAGGAAAACGGCAGTCAGCTTCACCCCCCTAAGGGGAGTGATTTCAGCAGAGATTTCTAGAAGTCAAAGTAAAAACAGATTTTTCACAATGACTGCAGGTTTTTTCCGTGATTTGAAATCCTGTCTTTCAAACCAGTATGACTCTTTAAAAGCTTTGCTTCTAAGATTTTAAAGTAATAAAACCACGTATGTTGTCTTAGAAGGACATCAGAAGAATATATTCCTCTGCAGCAGCATCTGCCAACATTTAATTCCACATGGTCACCCAAGTCATATTTCCATCATGTCACAGTACCGCTAACAGCAAACCAGAGCCACAAAAGGTGTAGTCTCTATCATAGTGTAAAGGTTGCAAAGAATATACACTAGTGAAGGGTGTCAAGGTGCAGATTGATATACCAGTTGACTTTTTAGGGTGAGAAAGAGAAAGGCTGAGCAGGGCAGAGGGGAGAGAAGCCTGTTCTGCAAGGGTTGACCTCAAGGGACTGCACTTGAGATGCACGGCTGCGCTGTCCCCCGTTTTGGCTCTGTTAAAATGAGTCACGCAAAAGGTGCTAAAAAATTCATTGGCAGAAGAATCTGCCATTGAAAATATGTCATTTTAACTAAACTGCCTTTCAGAAACACATTTCAACAAAATTAATTGGCATTTCTGTGGTTAAAAAAAAAAGTAGCATGTCAAAAACAATATTCAAAATAGAAAGTTGCATTTTGAAATTTGCCTTCTTTTACATGAGCAACTACATCCCCCTCCACCATTGGTCCTTTGTTCCCCATAATTTTATTCCTCGCATAATCTAATTTTGCTTGTTGCTGAAATATACTTCCAAAACAAACTTGATCAAAAAGAAGTATTTCCTTTTCTTATGACAAGCTGTTCGGCACTCCCTCAGAAATAAGAGCTTTCCTTTTATTAATCTCATTATGATGTCTTCAGTCCCTTTCATTTTTTCTGAAAAAGTAATTTAAGTTCCTTTTTCCTGTGTCCCAAATATTTTTCCTTCATCTCTGTATGTTCAACTTGTATAAAAATGCTAGTTTGATTCAGCAGAAGTGTTATTTTAGTTGATGCTAGTATACATCATTTTACCCTAACCAGGAGAGTCCAGATGGAAATGTATTTATATTTCTAGCTATGAAAACAAACAAAAAAAGGAAAGAAAAGAAAAAAGCACTGCTAAGTGCTAAACAGCTGTGCAGATTTGGTCATGTGACTATGAAAAAGAGATCTCCACAGCTGTATTGATTACAGATACAATCCCAATCCCCTAATGCTAACAATAACATTTTCATCAATTCAGCATGGCCTGGAGGTTGTCCTTCGTTCTTTTTCTTACGCCTGGGAACCAGCCTGGTCTTCCGGGAGACACTGGTAAACACAATTAGTCTGAGTCTCTGTAAGATGGCTTTGAGTCTCTCACTGCTATTATATATCAGCTGCAAATCTGAGAAATCTTAGTAGCAACCACTTCTAAAGCACTAATTTCCAGACCAGCATACGAACTTGTTGACTCAGACAGGACCTTTGTGAGGAAACAAAAAATAAAATAAAAAAAAAATTATGTCCATTTCAGTGATGAACCGAGGCATTTACTCAGCACAGTACTGTAAAACTAGGAATAGAAACTAAATATCTCCAGTTCACGGGATCAGAGCATGGGCTTTGTTTTGATCAACTATTTATGTCCAATTTCTCTTTTGGGGGAGTTGAGGGAATACGCCAGGGAATGGAATTATTCACATTTTCAGCTGCCAGGAGATCTTATCACTCTTTCTGAAAGTGAAATGTACAGCCCTCTAAACATCAGTTAAGAGGACAGATTTCACATATCAACAACCTTTCTTTTTAAGAAAGAACTAAAGTAAAACAGGAAAGATAGGAACCTCAAAGGATCAAAAATAGTGCAAGTTTTTCCTGTAAATCTATGGCCAAACACTTAGGCATCCTGCAATCCTCTTTATTCAGTTACAAGGACTTTAGCTAGAGAAAATGACTTGAAGAAAGTGAAAAATCAACAGCTGTGCCCCAGACCTGAACTGAACCTTCCCTGAGCTTTAAAGACCACTTCATCTCTACACGTGGATGCGGAGATGAACAGTGAGAGGAAGAGAAGAAGAGCTGAAATGCCAGGAGGAAAAGCATTCTCATGAAGCTTTCTGATTTATTCATGAAGATCAAATGACTGAGGCGCACGAGGCATCTCTGGCATGAAAGTGTTCACCACAAGATCTCCATGAATTGGAGAGTATTTTCTCTCTTCCACTTCCCATTTTTCCTTTGCAATTCCTTTTTCTGAAAGAGAAATCATGGATAATTGCAATTTACCTACTTTATTAGTATCAAGACTCTAATTTCCAGACATATGAGAGAAGCCATTAAATGTTGAAGGTTGAATGCCTGTGTGCCTTTGGCTCTCTCAATGGGTCCCTTTATCAGGACAAAGACTCCTTGAAGGGGAACCAGGCCCACCAACAACCTCAGTTCAGGCAAGAGCAACAGATGCTGAGAAACAGATGCTTTATGAGCTTGAGAGAACTGCAGAAGAAAAAAAAAATAACTTCCCTCCTCATACCTAAATATAGAACATAAATAAAAATGTATATAACCTAAATATTTTTCCTAACCTAATACTTTTCTTCCCACACATCCGCCTTGCTCCCCCCAACACATGCAGTGCGGTCCTGGAACCAGCAAGCAGTTTCATTTGTTTTAAAGGAAAGACAGTTCATGTTAAAACACCCAGGATGGTTAACGAGAAAGAAAGTTCAAGGTGGACTGAGGAGCTGCCTACGTGCCGCCAGTCTGATGAGAGGAAATTCAGTTCTTACCAAGGAGCCACACAAAGCAAGTGTTCGCAGTGGAGAGGAACATGTCTTTCTCATTGGCAGCCTGGAGTGCAACATCAAGGAAGAGATGGTCACTGAACAGAGGCTTCCAGACAACACCCCACTACAAGCTTGTAATGCCACACTTGGACCTGCCACTAAAATGTGGGGTTCAGCCTCCAGATGCAACATTATCCACTGTATTAAATACACAGGATCAAGAAATAAGGGGATGGAAATACAGGTAGTGCCCACACACAGAAGTAATGATAAGCTCAAAACATTTGGAACATCTTAAGATGATAGTACTAAATACTCTTTTTGTAACTGACAGAAGACACACATGCTGATTTTCTGCAGTTGTACAGATTATTTCTGAAGTGATGGTGTTTCTCACAGTGTTTCAAGTTTTCTTAGAAATGCCTGCTCCTGGAATCAAAATTGTAGGGGGGAAAAAAAAAAAGAAAAAAAGGAAAAGAAAGAAATTTATTCTATGAGAGAAATTAAGTTTCTAACAACCAGGACTGTGAAGAGAGGGGTGGAAATGAAATGCAAGGACTGAAAACTGAAGATTCATGGCTGATCCGTGATCTTCAGAACGCAAAGGGCTGCCCCGACATTGATGGGAAAGCTGCTGAAGGGCAAACCTCAACTCTGCCTGATATTAAAAGCCAGCACAGTAGATATGATAAAATATAATAAACAAGCTGCATCCTTCCAGTCTGTGAGGAGGATGGGCAGGACAGAACAAAATGCCAGAACTAAAGCAAGCAATTGCTAAAAATAACTTTATCTCTCTCCTTCTTTATCTCAAGGGCCAAATTATCTCAGTTGCTACTTGAGAAGACTAGGCAATGCCAGCATCAGAAAGGTCAGAAAGCATGTGAAAATCTACCCAGTAGCTTATCCACTGCATAAATATCTGCTATTGCAACAGTACAGATCAACACGAAAATTCCTACTGTGTTGCTACATAAATGTATGCTAAGTCTTTATTTTACAAGAGTATGAAAGTTAAAAATGCACTACAGGGATATTATAGCTCTAATGTCCTCAGGTATTAATACATGAGGTTTTTAGTTTACTTTTTTTTTTAATACATGCATTTTATTCAATGAAATAGACTTCTGATTATTTATTTAAAAGTGCTTTCAGGCTGATATAAAGCAACTTGTAGAAGAACAGAGTAATTCCCCGTATCCAGAATACAAGGAGCACCTGCATATAAGCAAAAAACCATGATGAGTTGACCTGAGTGTAAGAATTAGAACTGGGTTACTTCAAAACTGAATTTGCTGAAGATTTTGTTTTGGATGCAGGTACTGAACAAGGCAGAGGACAACTTAACGGTACCAGGACGTCCTGCTTCAACATCTAGGGACAACAGCACTTCAGATTCTTTTTCCTAGACTGTTGAACTTAAAATTTGAAAAGAAAAAAACACAGCTCCCCCCCAAAAAACCCAAACCAACAAAAGAAAAACAACCCAGGGGAAAAAAAAAATAAATCTCAGTATTGCTTCAAGCTCTAGAGTGTTTACTGACCCAAATCAGCTTTTTTGCTGCTGTGGCAAAGAAACTTCAGTCACAGAGTATTTAAAAATATTCAGGCTGCTTCTGCTTGGGAAAAAAAAAAAAAAAAAGAAAAAAAAAAGCTGCATTTGGAAACCTTTCCTGAAATGCCTCTACAGTCTTCCTTGCAAATCCAGTTGTTGGGTGTCTCTTGATTTAGAAACAGTGGCCAAATTTCCCGACCTTACAGGCCCTTCAATCTTTCTAAGGTCAAGAGGCACAAGATGCACACAGGGGAGAGGGAGCCAGGAGACCTTCATGGGCTGGAGCTGACAGCAGCTCACCAGGCAGCCCAGTGCTCCATATGGGGCACCCCACAAGGCTACAAGCACTGAGGCACTAGGAAAACTCAAGGTGCTGAAGCCTGGTTTCCTTCCTCCCCTGCTTTCAAGTCTGGATCACTCCAGAGTTGCCCAGATATCCTGGGGACCTGGTACGCTGGAGCAAGTCAAGCTCCTTGTGAGCTGCTTGAGAGCCACGCTTGTGCGCAGCAGAACAGCTCCCCAGGTGCAGAACAGTAAAGAAACACTTCTAAAGAGAAAAGCCTTAAGGACGAAGGACCCAGCAGATTTCACAGGATGTAGACGTCAGAGAGAAAAGACAGAATGAGGTCAGAGCCTGATCTACAACTCGGGGAGCACAGCAAGCTATATCTAGGCCAACAATTTGCTGTAATCTTGTCACTTAATGGGAAGCAGAGGGAGAAGAAGAGGGAATATCCTTGGAGCTCATACAACCACCGAGTAATGTACGCTTAAAAGCAGCCTAGACCTGGGGTACAAACTTAAACCACTCTAAACCATAGCGAAAGCACTTCAGCTTGCTAGCTGGCACTGCCTGTCACATAGCAACGATGTGGTGCAAAACGACTTTGGAGTTACAGCTGTGTGTTCTCCTATTTGCGACTCCTACCTTGCTAATCTTCTGCCAGAACAGCATCAGCTGTGTGTCCTCCTGTGCACAGACTCATCTCTGCTTGGGGACCCAGGTCTAAAATAGATTCCTTTCCTTTCGCCTTCACGGCTGGGATGGGACAGAATATAGCTGTGGTTATTCCTGAAGGAGCCTTTAATTTTCATTACCGTCTAAGTTAATTTCCTAGTAGGAGGGGGGAGGGGTTTGGAAGCAGGATGTCAACTTTCTTGGAAGAAAGAAGGAAAGAATCCCAACCAAACAACAAACCCAGACCAGAAATGTGCTAAGAACATGGCAAGCAGATGGCTGTTTTTGTTTTGCTGCGTGTGGGGGAGTCATAGGTCCAGGATTTCATACCAGGGAGGAATTTTACTTTGATGGGTATCAGCAGAAAGCTTTTCTGATGCTGCTTATACACCAACTTCGAGCCAAACACATCCTGTGTACCTCACATGTTTTTGATACCCTGGCTATTCTGCTGAGTGCCAGCCCACCTTGTGCAGCTACGTGTGCTTTGCCTGGCTGGACACAGCAGCAGCTGTAATACACACAGCAGCAGCTCTAATACAAACAGAAAGACTTGTCCAACATAAAAGCACGGACTCCCCTCTGATTAAGTTGAGGCAGGGGGGTAGACTCACCAGGGAGGAAACACGTTTCCTCTCCAGCTCTTAATAAGAGTGTGGAGAGTCTTCTAACTCTCCAACTATTCGAAACCTGCCTAGATGCCATCCTGTGCAACCTGCTCTGGCAGGGTTTGGATTAGATGATCTCCAGAGGTTCCTTCCAACTCCTAATATCCTGTGATTCTGTAATACGTATCTTACAGGTATAAATCTGGATTTAATCACAATGGAGGGCATCTCTGCAGAAAGAGACAATTATTAAATAATACTTCTGAAAAATCTCAGGATCAACCAAATCTCCATGATCCAACAGGGATGACACTGGGTATGCCAGGCCATGGTGAGCCTTTTGTTCCAAAGGAGTCAAGAAAATATGAGAAGGGACAGGGCATATAGCTCACCCTTTTGCCTAGCTGACATACCTCACTGCACAGTGAACAGAAGTGTTGTTCGTTGTTGGCTTTTTTTGCCTTTTTTTTTTTTATTTAAAAAGGCAAGACTGCTACCAAGAGATGCAAAATCCATCCCTAAATTAAGCAAGCAAGCAAGAGACAGTGATTAATTGGCCAATTTAGCTGCTCCATTCTTCTTTACCAATCTCCTCTAATTGTTCCCAAGTCCCCGTGGGAACAACAGTAAGCAGTAGATTCACTTCAGAGGAGGACAAACCCACAGGACTAGGTGTACCAGGGTGGAATTAATTAATGATTTTTGTCAAATCCTGGCTGAGAACAGAAAAAAAAAGCCTGTCCCGCTGACAGAATAGAAACTAGCTTGAAGATGGTAACAGCTCCTAAAATCAACTATATAAAAATGACTCTGTTAAGAAAAATTCCAAGAAACAATTGCACAGTGACTCAGTTGTACACAGTTGCCTGCTTGGTTCATGGGGTTTGCAAGGCATCGCCCACACTCTGCACATCCAGCCATCCTGCCTTTTGCTCTGGGTGCTCCATTGCATAAGGCATTCCATCCACTTCAAGAGAACAAAGATAAAAAGACCCCTGCTTGTCAGCTGTGATGCACCAGGTTTTGAAATAATAGCCACAATAACACAGTAATTTCATCGGCAAGCACAGAGGAACAAAATAGTTTTAATGAAAGTTGAAAACTATGGAGTCCTTTATCACTATGAAAGCTTTTACTAACATAGGGCAGATAAAACTAAGGAAACTGAAATACGATTATAAATAAAAAAATAAAAAAGTTATTTTACTACCAGGGATTTTTCTGAACACAGATATTCAGACAGCCATAAATTAAATACGGGAACCTGAGATATGGAGGAGGTAGGAGACAAGAAGTTAATTCATATCTTAAGGAGTCAAGAAAAAAAGTGAAAAGAAGAGCCCAGACTATTTCCTTGCTGTTTTTTTTTTTCCTTTTATTAACATCTCTCCAAAGCTGTAACTACTTATTTTCAATTTTTTCCTCACACAGTGCATAGTCCGACAAACTGCTAAAAAGTTGCACCAAGGGGACTAGGTTCTGTTGGAGAATTTTTTATAGGCCTAAGAGGACCCAGTCAGTACATCATCAACACCTCAGCCTTCAGCAGCCAAAGAGTCATATTGTCACTAAATGCAGTTGCAAAAAACCAGAAAATCAACTCACTGTGTTTTAGAATACAAATTTGCCAATGTGAGTGCTATGCTCTTAAACCATGCGTATCATGTGGGGACCAGGTGGTATTAAAACAGTTCAAGGTACAACTTCCACCAAGCCAAAACCTCAGTTTGACTGCAAGTTCTCTGGGGCAGAAGAAAGCAACTTTTTGTCCTAGTTTTATGCAGCTTCTAGAAAAAACGGGGCCAGATCCCCAACTGGAAATCCTAAGAACTACTATCCTGTAAATGACAAAACCCCAAACTGGCAGTTCCGCTCAACCAAAAATATCTCTGGCTACCACTGTAAATATGGATTTAACTGATCAATAAGCCTGAAAGTCTAATAAAGGTCAAGGATGATCATTTAAAGCACCAGTTATCACAATAACTGATTGAGTAATAACATGACTGTGCAGCTCTTAAATCGGTGACTAGATACCCAAGATCTAGGAAAAGCTTATTATTGAGATTGTTAGGATGCAAGGGAAAGAGGTTTTAAAAACACACTCAAATAGCACCCCTCCTTGAAAACAACCATGCTTATTCTATCCTGTAAGAATAAACTAACATAGGAGAAAGCTAGCAAGCAAACAGGCTTGAAAATCTACATGAGAAAAAAAAATAAAAAAGCAATATTGAGTCTATTCTGAGAATGTTCTCAAAATAAAACTTCCTTCTCATAACAGTAACAATTGGTCCTGACAAACCTTCTTCACTGTATATACAAAACAGATTTGAGTCTAGGCAGTTACAACGGGGTAACTCCAGTCAGAGAAATCTAAGGAAAAAATAATATCGATATCAAGTTTCTGCTTCTTAGACTCCTTAACCTAAGGCCTGATTAGGTTTATAAAAAAAACTTAAACAACAATATGATGAAAAAAGAGGCCATGCCCTGGCATATGGTATTATAAACACAGGAAAGTGCCAGTATAAACCTTTATCGGGAGACTGGGTTCTTTGTCAAGCCATGCCTTTCTTCCAAAACATCCTTGCTGCCATATGTCTGCATCTCGCCAGCTGCAGACCTAATAAGAGACTTCTTATTCATGCCGTATAATGTTTTACAGGTTTGCCACGGGGGTCACTCACTGCGAGTCATTTACGTCACAACCCCAACAGCCTCACAGCTGACGGGAGCCAAGAAATGTAGGTTGGTGGAAGGGAGAGGAGGGGGGCGAAAGGAAATGGTCCATCAGATTCCAAGCTCCGTGATTTTGTTTCCTCACCAGCGCACTGAAAGGCAGGCTTTCTAACTTGCTCTTCTGCTCTGAGACCTTCCTGCAGCTTTTACACTTAGAAGAGGGGAAATTAAATACATGTATTTAGATGAAGACTGCTGAAAGGTTTTATACCCCCTTCTCTTGTTCTGTGTCTCATTATTTGCAATAGCTCTGCAGTTCTAACAGGCCAACCATCAGTTTTTGCAACCTATTTCAAATATTTTGTGCATTTACAAAATGCAAATGAAAGACATGCCACGCATGTGATGCAGCGGGTGTAAGCATTTGTTTGAGCAGAAATGTAGCTAGCTGCCTGATGAAGTCAGTTTTTTAAAAGAAAAACTGCTACCCCACCCTCACATTTTATTACCCCAATCTGGCTCTCCATAGTGTTTTTGTTTTGTTTTTGAATCAGTATCCAGTAAATGAAGAGAAAATGGCTTTTCAAATCTGCATATTATTATTGCGCTAGAACCACAAAGAAGAGAGAAACACTCACTACAGTGAAATCTGAAAAAGCAAAGGACCAAATCTGGGGCTGTGACTGGAGTGACCAGCATGTCTCTTCCATCTGCCTGTAATCCTGGAGGCAGGGAAATATTTGCCTTTCCTCTTCACTCCCCTTCCCATAAACAGAGAATGACAGAGATGGGTGGAAAAATGAGTGCAAGGTAGAAATTTGCTCTTTTTGCTGCTGGAATAATTTACTCATTTCATGGCCAATGTGTTGAACAATGCGAACCTGCACACCCAATTCAGAGCTATGCTAACAAGTTCATGCACCGTAGGCAGCAAAGCTGCCATGTAATCACCCAATAAGTGATGAAAAACAAAGGCTGTATCTTTAAGTTGTTTGTTTCCAGTCGAGTCAACATTTAAAGCATTTTTGGTTGTAAGTATAGGTATTCCGTATGCGTAAAACTGAAAGGGGAGGGGGCACTCTTGAAACATCTTCAATTCATTAAGCTTCATTAAGTCAGGGCTTTTGCTTTCCTTTCTGTTTGGCTCGGGGAACAGGAAGCTTTTTACTTCAGTATTACTCCATCCTTTTAAAGCTTTCAAACTCTATACAAAAGTGAAGTCCAAAGGAAAGCAAGCCTTGCTCAGATGCTCACCTTTTCCTTTTTTCTTCTTCTTTTTTTTTTTTTTTTTTTTTCCCTAATGCTAGCGAGTCACTAACAAGGCAGGACTATTTAGTAAGAAAACACCTGCAATAGGAAGTGTCTTGGAAAATACAAGACAGGTATTTCCATGGAAAATTTAATAGCCACAAGAGTTAGTTTTCTAAAATTTTCAACATTTAAATGAGTTTGGGCTGGGTTTTTTTCAGACAAAAGACAGCAAGTTTTTATGTCCCTATCTCTCACTTGATCCCTATAGAGCCACGAGTTGAAAATGCAGACCAGATTATAGGGTGTTTTAAGAGCTCCGTGTCTTGGAGTAGCATAGCCATAGGAGTATTGCAATTTATACTTTCAAAGTATTAGCCTTCCAGACTGAGCCAATCACACCAAACAAAACTTAGAAAATCAGCAAAGACAGCAGAAGGTGAAAGCAATTACCAAAGAAGCAAAAGATTCTTTTAAATAATTTTCTTTGTTCAAAATTACCTATGTCTACAAGATGCAGCACTGGTATTTGCAGGCTATAAATGCACCATTTGCACAAGTGCAACAACACACTGTGCATCCCCACCATCCGCAGTTTCTGTAGGAGGAGAGAGAGGTGGAGCAGCAAAGAATTCTGGGCAAATCCAGCGAGACATTTATGAATTCAAGAAAGCCTCTCACTGGAGAAATACAGATCTTTCAGGTCAGTAATCCCTAATAAAGGCTGAAAATAGCACTTCAGAGCTATGACGCATTTTATAGCTGCATGTTAAAATTAGTATTATGAGCACCGAAACTACAGTAGCTCTGCCGGGAGTCCTGTTAATGAATGTACAGGAAGTGTAGTACTAAAGTCCTGTGGTACATACACATTCTCCTGTCAACTAACCTATAAACATTATGTGCACTAAATCCAAAGTCACGGTCCTAGTCTATTTTTTGCCATTCTTCCCATAAGAGAAACTAAAAATAGGCCCATGAGAACCACGCATGGGACTCTACTCTTCAAATGTTTAACTCTTGCAGTAAAAACTGCCAAGAACTGTTTCTGAAGAGATCCTTCAAGGACATTACATTACATAGATGAAGGGTATATATTTTTATATATATATATGCACACACACATATATACAACACACTGAGCTAATAAGAACCCTAAGAAACTGTGGGTGTACCCTTTTGCCTACTTACATATATCTCCAATGTTTTTTATATATAATTTATCAAGACAAATAGTAAGACCTGGAGAATATGAGGTTATGACCTCATGCAGCTCTGAAGTCCTACTCAGAAGCACAGGGGACCGAAACCAAAAAGCAAACCAAAAAACCTGACTCTTGAAGAATCACTGTTATACAATCAAGCAAGGTTACATAGCCAGGTGTCAAAGAATCTTGCTGATATGCTGGAGAAAGGAAGAGCTGTTAAATTTAAAATATAAGGTATACCAGTAAGAAAAAACAAAAATCACCTTGCATGGGCAGCACCTGCTGTCTTTACTACAAGGCCTCTTCCACACAGCATGCAAAGGCTGCCAAATTGCAGGAAGATGGCCCTCCAACGTGGCAAGTGCCAAACAGCCACTTAAGCACGTTAAAACCAGCAAACCTCCACCTTCCCTCCTGCTGAAATGCTACCTTGGTATTAGGATAGATAATCTTTCTGTTGCTATGCTTCAGCCATCGGAAAGGGCATGTACCATCTCTGGCTGCAGCAACTTCAGGGGAGCAGATGGCAGCAGAGGCAGATGGCAGCGTGCACAGGTTCTGCGGGGCTGGGAACGCACAGTACTGCATCTTCCAGTGAGGAAAACAAATGTTGGGAGACATCAAACTGAGGCTGAATTGACTTCCTCAATGCCTATGATATTTATTTTCAGGGGCCAGCACTTCAAAGAAAAGAACTGCTAGATTTCTGCAGTGATGCTCAGCATTAAAATGGCTTGAAAGGCTTCCCGTAACTTGGCAGAAAATCGTCTGTTTGCCTCAGCCTATCCATCATGAACTCCACTTCAGGTTTCTCTCATTTCATTAATGATTTCTTTAATGATTGTGCTTTGTGCTTACAGACTATTGAACTGCTTCTTCACTTCTGAGGGGACTAGACAGCCTTATCTCCTTGGTAAAATAAGGAAACAGAGAGGTAAAAATTCCTGTTGTCTTCTGCTGTGCAAGATCAGAGTCACTACCAGGAGAAAAGCCCGAGTGTCTCAGCTGCAGAGTCATGCTACGTCCACTGCAAGTGACTGACAAGTGATAAGATCATGAGGAATTGGAGGGGAAGGGGAGCAACCCTGGGAAGAAATCTGCAGTATCAATGAATAGGGGCATGGGGGAGTTAGAGATCCATCATGGGACTCGGCAAGGAGCTGCGATTAGCCAGGCCGCAGCGGAAACAAATGAAATTAAGAGACTAAGAGCCAGCCTGGTACCATGGGAAACAACAGGAAGGAGTAGGGAAATGTAGACTGGGATCTTCAGCAAAACATGCCACTTGTGACCTCCCTAATATTGAGAAAAGGCCAGGGCCCGTGAACAAAGATTAGAAACCTGAGCGAGGTAAAAGACTTGGAAGATGCATCAAGGGTGGCAAAACCTGGCAGAAAAGTGCTAAAGCATCTACCCAACAGACCACACACACATTTCAAACTTGGGGTAGGATGCGAGACACTTACAGCCAGAAGGCAGACAGAAATCCAATCACTCTGAATTATTGGTACACCTGAATAATGAAAAACTCAGGATGAAAAAAATATAAAAGGCTGCAAACAAACTAAAATCCACAGAGAGAGCTTTAACTCAGAATTCTGATTTTACTTCACTCTTTCTTCTTTTGCACAGCATAGAACTTAACGAAGTGGCCACAACATATTTCACTGCTGGGTCCTACCTCATTTGGCATACAGACTGAGTACTGGCTACTGATGCTTTTGAATGAGTAGCTGCATTTTTTTCCAGTATATACAACACTAAAACTTAACTCCAAGCTATGGAAAATCTCCTATCTGTTCTTTTTTAGCTTTTTGGGAGCTTTTAATGTTTATCACCACAGTACCTAAAAGGTTCAGAAATACTTACCGGAGTAAGACTTCCTTAAAGAAGAGAGAGCTAAGACAAAGAGTGTCAGGTCAAATACATCTACTAATTTGAAAAGTACAGTATGAGAAAACCAAGACCTATTTCTGAGAAATTTTCATATTATGTAATACTTTCCTTATTTAAAGCAGTTCCATTGATCTCTGGAAGCATTCAGCAAGTAAGATAAAGAGACAAGCAGTCATAAAAACAGGAACTCACTTATAAGAATCTGGATTTTAAACAAATTGCCTAGTACTGCACAAAAAGTCAGTGCTCTGGGGTATCATTCACCTATCTTAACCCTGAAATTTTTCCTTCTCCAATCTCCTGACTCATACTCTAAACACATTCTGGCATTCTCAAAAATGTGATCTAAGGAAATGTTGCTTCCCTTAGTAGAGAGTACAGATTTACACCCAGCACAGGTTTGTTCTGTGAAATTACTGGATCGAGGATCCTACAGGAAAGGAAACATGCAGATGCATATGAGATGTATACTATTTTAAAGGCTTAGGACAAAGGCAAACATGAAGGGGATTAATAGGATGTAGGCTAGTTAAGCTCATGCAGTAACTTCAGCCACCTTATTTCTAAAGGTTCAGTAAATCCTTTTACAATATTTTTCAGTGGAGTTTTATGAGGTATGCAGTTGGAGAAGTGAGACCTGCCTTCATTTCTGCTTCAAGTTTCATGAATATTTAAAAGATGCAGCAAGTGAAATTACCCAGTGTGAATGGGCTCAGAAATTTTGTCTTGTTAAAGTATAATCAAAAATAATTTTAGGCTCAGATTTATTTATTTTTTTCAGTTACACAAGACACCTTCATTTAACTGAAGCAGTAGAAACATTAGTCTCTATCTGAAAGAACAAACCAGCCCTTCAATCAGGAGCTTGGATAACCACATGCTGTCTTAAAGAAGGAAAGAAAAAGGTTAAACACATCCCCTACCTTCTAAACGTATTCTTCATTTAAGACCTGTATTGCTTTGCTAACAATCTATTTTCCTGGGACCTTGTTCTTTAACCTAATAATTTGTAAGCTTCAGTTTTCAACAGTGTTCTTCCAGATGGGTTTTTTGACACGCACTGCTATTTAGTTATTGATGCTTCTATGTAATTTACTTCATTTTGGAGGAAAGAAAAAAAAGTGAGAAACAACGTTACAATGAAGCCTGGATAACAATGAATAGGCACTTGCATTTTAGGCTGCTGCTTTATCTAATTTAATGGAGGATGTTGATGTTTGTGCTCAGGTCAAGGGAAAGACAGAGGGAATTAACATTTGAAGTCCAATTGGTACAGCAGCAATTAGCTGACTGTAATTAGGGACTGTAAAAACAAAGAGGTCTCAAAGTCAATTTGCTTTTTAAGCCCCCAGACAAGCCACTTTTCCTTCTCTTTCACAGAGTTAATTTTTTTTCCTCTACCAAGCAAGTCTGTAAGGCTGACTATTTACATATTCTGAGTTCCAAGAAGGAAAGCTGCAAAATATCAAAATAACTAATTACAAAGAGGATCTTTATATTGAAACATAAAACCTTCCTACAACAGCTTTACAGCTTACAGTAGCTCTAGTGACCTGGTCAACATGAAGAAATCCACTTTATTAAAATATTACATTTTTATATTATTTTTTATTTTGATTTTATTTTTTCTTCCCATGTTAACATAAAAAGCTCCTGGACGTGAGTTTAAAACATCTTTTACTTTGTATTAGGTTTCAAAGACTAATTGTATATACTTATGCATACATTTAGAATAAAACACATGCTTAGTATAAGCAAGTTTTCAAAATCCCATAGGATTCTTCAGAAACATACAGAACTTTGGTTACATATGTTCTAGTGCCCAAAATTACCTATGCCTAAAAATTTTAACTCTATTAAAAAAATAAGCTTAAAAAACCCAAACCAGCCACAAACAAAACCAAACCCAACCAAATCTCACTTGCTCTCTCTAAAACAAAATAGTTAAATTCCATATAATTTCGCTGGTTCACTCAAGACTGAAAATACAGAAAAATCAGTGCTCCACACTGAATCAATCTTTTCCTCAACAAAAGGGAATAGGGTATTCCATCAGTGGTGGCTGTAGCCTACCACTCCCTCTGGTTGCAAGCCAGCATCCCTCCTGAGTTGCTCAGCACACAGCCCCCCTTCATGTCATAGGCATGACAACCCTGCTGCACTGTCACAGTTCTTCTGATGAAGGAGGTGCTAGAGACATTGGATTTAGGTCTACTGAAACTGTCACATCTCAAAAACTCGTGGCAGACAAAACCTCAAGTAGTATCAATAAAGAAAGATGTCGGATTTAAGCAATGAGAAGATAAATACAAGAAAAACAAGTGTCACAATGAAGGTAATAATCGCTTTTTGGACCAGAAGGGGACATTCCAAACATGGTTACTGCAGGAACAACCATGCATATGATCACCTTGTAATCAGAAACATCTGACTAAGGAAAACTTGTAAAGTCCCAAACACAACTGCTTTCTTCCTTTCTATGCATAAGGGAGACCCATCTTTAAATTCCAGTTATGTCCCCATCTCTTTCTCCCAAAGGAATAAGGAAATAAGGAGAAATGCTAGAGCTGGACGAAGGACAGAGAGCTCCATCCAAGGAGCCTCAGGAACAGGCAGCATCTTCTTCTGATTTCAGGAGGTCCTTTGTTGGCTCTTTGATGCTTAACCTGATGAGCCAACAACCATAAGGAGGAAGAGTGTTTGCCCTATCTGAGCAGTGGCTCTTCACAGGGGACAGAGAAAAATGACCATGAGTAGAGAGAGGAAGGTCTGCTTTTGAGCCAAAAAGCTGAGGAATGGTTGGCCAAGCCAACCACTTCATCCTCACTGCTGCCTTCAACTCCCCCTCTCTCTGCTGAAGTCCTCGTGCCTCTTCTTCAAGGGTAAGGAAAGGCAGTGGAGAGACCAGGCAGAAACCTGTCCTGCTTCTCCTTCCTCCATCCCCACCTGGGCCAAATTCTGGCAAGAGGCAGAGAATGGGAATACTGACCGCGTATCTTATCTTTTGCTACAATGTTATTTAAAACTCAATTATTTTTCTTTATCTACTCTGCTTGAGAAAGCTTGAAGTAATAAATTAGTATCTTTTAACTACTGCCATGGGCAGGGTGATGCCTCCAGAAGTCACATCTACGTTGCCACAGTCAGCTAGAACATTTCACTGTAAGTTGCAGTAAATTCTACAATGTGAAAAACCTGCTCGGGAGAGGCCACCCGCAATTATTTCCCTGCGTGGGGCAATGACAATACCATGTAAAAGATTAAAAAGGTCTTGACTCCTGATAATTATGAATTCGTTGGGGAAACATGGTAATTCTTACAGGTAGGAAAAATCTCTCCATACTGAAGACACACAGCATTTTATTTTCCTGTACCAGACCCACAGGAGTGGCTGCAGCAGGTAGGTGAGTACTGCAGGGCTGCCACTGCAGTAATGTTCTAAAGACTGTTTTAAGTTTTTCCCAATAAATTGCCTTGTGCTGGTGGGGGGAAGGGGAGAACCAAACCCAAAACCCAGAAAAGAATCCAAAGCAGCCAACCGCGCATCAGTACCTCTCCTGTGAGGAGCAGTCGTACTTTCCAAAGTCAACATTTTTCCTCNGTTTTTTACTTTCATACTCTCATCTACACACTGACAAATACAGGCAACAAAAAGTTCTTTATTTCTTTTGTCCAGGCCTGAAGTTGGTTGAGAGCAAGATCCGAAAGACTTCACTTCCACATTTTTTTTCATTACATCACTAAATATGACTCTACAAGTAAAGGTGCTTACATGATGCAAGCTGAACCTCTTTGGAGAGGAAGACTGTTTCTTTTGGACTTCTTTGCAAGTTTCTGAGGCCAACGGCAGAGTTGAAATTCAAGTATTGGAAAATCCAAACATGGCATTTTCTTCTTCAGATGCTCAATCTAGCACCAGCCCTCAAGGGACCAGCAAAAAGGCAGATTCTTCCCATCCCTCTCTCATTTTCCATTTTTCAGTACTTTCTCTCTCTTTTTTTTTTTTCCCTCCACAAAAGAACAGGAGAAACCTCCTCCCTCCTCCTTTCCCTCCTTTTTGTGGGTAGGGATTGGGAAATAGGAACCTGAAGTGGCTTCCCAGCCTGTTCTAAACATGTGGGCAGCCTGTTCACTTCTCCAGCTTTCTCACTGGCTCTTTTCCATAATGAGCTCAGAAAACACAGAGCCATCCCCAAATATTACAAGCACCAGACTGTTCTGCTTCTGCAGACTCCATCAGTGAAAATGATGAAGCAAGACAGGAAAATATCCCTCCTTCCCCTACCTTTCATTTATAATTGGCCTCTTTGATCCTCTCCCTAGAAGGGTCTGAATTTTTCCTTGAGGTAAGTCAGCCTGATGACAGGAAAAACAAAAACTCAATATTCACTTCAAGACACATCAGAGGTAAACGAATGAAGTCCCTGAGAGAAAAGCAAAGGGGAAACTTGGAAGTGGCAGGACTACCAACCTCCTGAAAGGGGACAAACCCATGAAAACATTGTCTTTCTTGCAAGCAAGCAAGAAAGCAAATTTATCTGTGAATTTCTAGATTGCTAAAGCAGTGCTTTTAAAGAGTACTTATTAGAGAAACAAGTAACAAAAAGGAAAAAAGAATACCAGAAGTAGCAAAACTGTTTTATTATTATTAAATTTAGTTTGTCATTTTTGTCAGAAAGAACAACATCAGGGATCCATGAGAAAAAAGCCTGGGAGTACATAATGGCACCTAAGAGCCAAGGAACTAGAAAGAAAGTTTCACAGAGCCTGAGAAACTTGATACTTTTGTCTAATGCATCTTATCATCTCTGTTATCACAATAACAAATATCCTAGAGAGACACTGAGCTATCCCTTGTCATGTTGGCCTTTCACAGAGTACATCTCAACCACTGCAAAAAACCATGCAACCACAAAGGCCCATAGGGTTAGCTACAAATTTGGGGTTACCACGCATGACGACAAAGGCTAGAAGAGAAGCTGGTACATCACCGCCAACGATCAATACAGAGGACATGTACTCCCAAAGGAACAAACGTGGCAGCTTTTGATCACAGCTTGAAGCCAAAGCCCAAGCATTGGGTCACCGCCCAAACCAAAGCAGCATTCACACTTCTAGTCTCATGTCCTGCAAATTTAGTTCTTTTTTCCCATCAAAGCAAAGAAAAATCTTGATCTCCAAACCCAGGGAAGATGACATTAACTTATAAGGCCCAGAGTTCTTTCAGAGACCAGTACAATTAAATATTACGGGTAAATCTCAGTTTGGATTAATTATGAGGTTATTAAACTCTTACTGGGAACCCACTTAAATATGTAATAATGTGAATAATTTAGGTTAAAAAGGACCTCTTGAGATTGTCTACTCCAAACGCCTGCTAAAGCAGGGCTCACATCACAATGTTAGATTAACTAAGGGTGTTGGTTCAGGTGAGCTTTCCATCCCCAACGTAGATGTGCCACAGCCTCTCTGGGCACCATTCTGGTATTTAAGTACTCTTGCTGTGAAAAATCCTTCTATGTAATCTGACTTTCTCTTGCTCTACTGATTGCTTCTGGATCTTACAATATGCATCTTTGAGAAAAATCTGGCTCTACCTTCCCTATAATCCCCTTTTAGGTAGTCTGAAGAGAGCAGAGATCACAGCGAGCTCCTCAGCCTCTCCTCCCAGCCTTGGTGCCCCCACCACTTTAATCCTTGCTTGGCACAGAAGTAAAGCACACACAGCATGTCACAGGATGCCTTAGGATCCCTGGAGGGAAGGGAAGGGAAGGAAAGGATCACTTCCATCAGCTGGCCAGCTACACTCTCACAAGGGCAGCGGGTTCCTGGTGAGCCCCCACGGCCGGGCGGGTGCAGCAATGACTCAGGATCTGGCCTGACTCGTTGCTGACTCATTTCCCTGGAACTATGGTTGCCTTTTGAGCTAATCAGTCAAGAGTGCTAATGGACTGCTGAAAAGGGTAAGTTGCTACTTTTGTCCTCGTTAACGTACCATGATTCACAGTATCCTGCTTACTGTGAACACCAGAGTGCTTGGAGTGCACCAGAATCTGACTGATACCGTATTTGTGACAACTGTCAAAGAATTAATTTTCTTGAAAAACAACAAAAAAAATGTCAGTATTCGACTTAACGATGTCACCTATACAACAAAAAAGGCTTTGGGTGGAAGCCACAAGGTGGACAGCTGTTTAACAGATACTGGACTAAGACCATAGTCCTATAAATATCTATCCTTTTAAATTAAAGAGTTTCTGAATATGACAAAGAAAAAAATCAGCCAGCACCCCAAAATAAGTCTCTTTCCCCCCTACTGCCAATGTGCAACAAAACAAGAAAACCACAGCAACTATTCATCAAACAAAACACCTGGTTTCTGGCATATTGCACTCAACTCTGCACTCAACCACAGTTTTGGACTTGTCATACTGTGAATCAGGAGGAAATACTTTAATTTGAAGAGCAAATGCAATTACAGTTAAGAAAGAAGGCACGTGTTCAATCTGCTGACATCATAGCTCCATCTACCTTCCTAGCCTCCAGAGCACGCTCAGCTTGCACAGTGAACTGTAATGTATTTATGCTCCCAGCTGTTTCTTCCAAGCACAGAGCCATATTGCTTTAGTAGCACCCAGGCAAGTATCTGTTTGTGCTATGAAGAGAAAGCACACCCAAGCATTCTGCATTCCCCCAAAGCATACCTCTCTTACAGCAAGTACAGTATAACACTATCTTAATTGTTTAAATCCTTTTCTGCAGCATGGCAAAAATCTTTTGAGGTTCTGCCAAGAATATCTAAGTGCTCCTTTAGAAAAGTGGTAAAGAAAAAAAGGAAAATCTAATGAGGTTAAAGAGAAGGTCTTTCCTTTTCCCCCTTGATAATTATACAGAAAATATCCCAGTCTGACACTGAAAAAGGTCAGCATATAAGAAGACAAATGCTGTTCCATTCTTTTTCATGGCAAAGGCTTGAGCTACAGCCTATTGCTGTTATTGTTTTCCATACAGCATTATGTGCAGAGAAACTTGTAAGGTGAAAATGGCCCACCATTTTCATGTTGATGCAATACAGGTAAGTTTTCTTTGTTTATGGCAAGTTATCATTTTAGGCATTTTACACTGGCAAAATCTACCCCAGCTCTATTTCATCCAGTTTTTTACCCTTCATAGTAAAATGAAATGGGAACTTTCTGACACTTTGTGCCTCGGTTGAAGGAAAACTGCAGAACAGCTGAGTGGTGCTAGCTTTTGAAATTGATACCACTGAACAGTGAGCAAACATTGCACTATGTCCCAACTCCTGAATGCTTTTGGTACCCATTTAGTATCTGGTCTTCTGGACTGGCTAGTAAAATGCAGTGCATGGTGGATACCAGAGAGCTGCATGACTGTCACGTAAAGCAACTCCTCAAAATGATGGAATCCACACAGAGAAGGTCAACTCATTTAACTTTTAGTCAGGCACAGTCCAATAGCTGTTGTTCTTTCTGTAGAAGACAGAGGAAGGTGGGCACCTGCACATATCAACATTCTTCATTTTATACATCAAAACAAGTGGCAATCTTGAATGAAAGACCTGATGATCTACTTAAAGTAAGCAATGACAACACGTCTATCTCCCAAGCCTACCATGCCCTTGGACCATGCTGCATGGGTATTTATTCCCTTTACATTTTATCCCTAAATTCAAATTCCACTTACCAGATATTTTGTTTCCCCCTTGAACCTTCTGCATAAAACAGTGCTTTCTTATCTGTAATGTAGCAATAGGACCTGATATACCATTTCTTTCTCCGTGCTGAACAAAATAAACAGCTTCTGAAATAATTCAACAATCATTCAAGAACCTCAAATTATTCTTACTGCTTTTTCTGTGATGCCACTGTATTTTTGAAATACAATGCATGACACCATAATGGTACACACACTGTTTCAGTACAGAAATTTTTTTCCTCTTTTTTTTTTTTTGTTTTAAAAATATATCACATGCATCCAAACATCTTGGAAACAACATGGGCGATGTAGTATACTTCGTAATTCAAGGAAAGCAGAGAGATCATCACTAATATGGTTATCCAGAAATTTATTCTGTCAGTCTACAAACCAAGACAAATTTGCTCTCAGCACAGAGAGATATTATTTCATAGAATCATAGAACTATTAGAGTTGGAAGGGACCTTAAAGATCACTGAGTTCCAACCCCCCTGCCATGGGCAGGGACACCTCCCACTAGACCAGGTTGCTCAAAGTCCCATCCAGCCTGGCCTTAAACACTCCCAGGGATGGGGTATCCACAGCTTCTCTGGGCAACCTGTTCCAGTGCCTCACCCCCCTCAAGGAAAGAATTTCTTTCTGGTATCTAATCTAAATCTCCTCTCTTCCAATTTAAAACCATTACCCCTTGTCCTGTCACTACACTTCCTGACAAAGAGGTCCCTCTACAGCTCTCCTGTAGCCTCCCTTCAGATACTGGAATGCTGCCATAAGGTCTCCCTGGAGCCTTCTCTTCTCCAGGCTGAAAACGCCATCTCTCTCAGCCTGTCTGTACAGGAGAGGTGCTCCAGTCCTCTGATCATCTTCATGGCTCTCTGCTGGACCTGTTCCAATAGTTCCATGTCCTTCCTGTGCTGAGGAATCCAAAGCTAGACACAGTACTCCAAGTGGGGTCTCATCAGAGCAGAGTAGTAGAATCACCTCCTGTGACCTGCTGGCTATGCTTCTTTTGATGCAGCCCAGGATGTAGTTGGCTTTCCGCGCTGCCAGTGCACATTGCTGACTCTTGTTGAGCTTCTCATCCATGAGCACTCCCAAGTCCTTCTCCTCAGGGTTGCTCTCCAGCCATTTTCCACCCAAACTGTACTTGTGTCTGGGATTGCCACATCCCAGGTACAGGACCCTGCACTTGGCTTGGTTGAACTTCATGTGATTTGCATGAGCCCACCTCTCAAGCCTGTCCAGGTCCCTCTGGATGGCATCCCTTCCCTCCAGTGTGTTGATCACACCACACAGCTTGGTGTCATTGGCAAACTTGCTGAGGGTGCATTCTATCCCACTGTCCACATCTCCAACAAAGATGTTAAACAGCACTGGTCCCAGTACTGAGCCCCTGAGGAACACCACTTGTCACCGGCCACCACTAAGACATTGAGCCATTGACCACAACCCTTTGAGTGCAGTCATCAAGCCAGTTCCTCATCCACCGAGTAGCTCGTCTGTCAAAATCATAACTTTCCAATTTTGAGACCAGGATGTCGTGCAGGACAGTGTCAAATGCTTTGCATAAGTCCAGGTAGATGATGTCTATTGCCCTGCCCTTGTCTACCAAGACTGTGGCGATATTGTAAAAGGCCACCAAATTTGTCAGGCACAACTTGCCCTTGTTGTAGCCATATTGGCTGTCACCAATCACCTCCTTATATTCCACATGCCTTAGCAGAGATTCCAGGAGGATCTGCTCCATGATCTTGCCAGCACAGAGGCAAGACTAACCGGCATGTAGTTCCCTGGGTCTTCCTTTTTTCCTTTTCTGAATATTGTGGTTATGTTTCCCCTTTTCCAATCAGTCGGAACTTCATCATTTTGCCACAACTTCTCTTATTTTTTATCTTTCTTGCAGAAAGATTCAACAGGCCAGCAGTAACCCCCTGCTCAGATTTTGAGGCATCTTAGGTACGCCAAATCCCAATCAATTATCAACTTGGAATTTAAGAGAAATACCGGGATATAATATTCCATTGAAAGTCAGTGTAAAGAAGGTTAAAAAAAGTGTAACACCTTTATGGCACTATATGATGCTGACAAGATGCTATAATGATTTGAATCATTTAAATATTCTAAAACATAAAACATTTTGATTCCAAGATTAACTGCAGCATTGCAATACAGCTGATAGGAGTGAATAACTGACACGAGATTATGATAGGACCAGATGAAACAAGCAAACTTAACAGTCATTAGGAGATGGCATGTTATTTAGACCTGCTTATTGATCAGTAACTCAGGGAGGAGATAATTTTTCCTATATGTAGACATATATGGTGTAGACATCCAGATGCAAGCTACTTCCTGAGGTGTTGCCTTCATAAATCAAATGGAGAGCACCAAGCATGCTTCCATGTCATCTTTACCTGCGAGATGATGCAGGTCACATCATATGACTTGATAGAAATGCCTTTTCTCTCCATGGACCATGAAATACACTTTGTTGGTGTATTGCCAGCAGTTGGTTGGCAGACAACTGTTGGTCTTGCAGTTGGTTTTGCCAGACAAATACCATCTTTACAATCACAAATATCTAGAACCACAGCTGGAACTGAACAACTACGGACATGTGCTTGCAATCAAATGGGGATAAGCCTTGTCTATAAAACAATTTTCAAAAGCCTTTCCCTGTCTACAACACAACTTATACTACGTTAATCTTTACCATGTGTCACACTTTTTCCCTTAGCAGATGTGATCCCAGGATCTGGCCAACTCCCTAATACTTGCTTGCTACAAATGATGAGCAGAGCTTGCTAGGAAGATCCATGTCTAAATCTGTAGAC
This sequence comes from Nycticryphes semicollaris, assembly GCA_013400055.1. Lineage (NCBI taxonomy): Eukaryota > Metazoa > Chordata > Aves > Charadriiformes > Rostratulidae > Nycticryphes > Nycticryphes semicollaris. The sequence continues at coordinate 131,419 of VXBJ01005431.1, read as the reverse complement.
ACAGATGAACTTAGACTCCATTTTTTCAACCAGTTTAAGACATGTGCTGAGGACTACCAGAAAGGAAACTGACAGTGGTGAAACTACTAGCAGAGGCAAAGCTTTTCAACAAAGAGCTTTTCACCCCTCCTTTATTATGGGGTGGAGGCAGGTGGGAAGCAGGGAGTCAGTGAGAAGGAGAAGGCTCAGACCTGTTTAACACGTTATATGGATCACTGCTACCTTCCCTTTCTGACAGTATCTGAGAATATTATGTGGATATACTTAATGCTGAAGTAACTATGCAGTTATTCTACAGTTATTAAATTATTCAATCTATTGTTTGGAATGGCATATAGCTTGTAAATGGCCAGGTAAGTGATGTCCTGTAAATGATGGAGCTGTTACAGACACTTAATATGCAGTGACAGACAGATGTATCTGACAGACAGCAGTAAGGACCTTGATTTCCAGTACTGACATGTCTGCCAGAACAGCAACTCTTCTAAATGAAGTAAGGCCAAGAGAAACCACCTTTTTTGAGAAGTCTAGCTTACAGGGGTAAAAGAAAAGCTAGAAAATGAGTACATTTTTAATCTGACCAGGTGACATTTTAATACTGGCCTATGGCGCCAGCAAACTGGAGTATCAAAGATTTGTTGGGTGAATAAATTGTATTACATCACAAAGAAAATAAGCATTTAACAAAACAGTCCATCAGGATTGTTGTAATCTTACTTCACACTAGACGATCAGAGGGCTCAGACTGTGTATGTGGATTCACGGACAAACGTATACAGACTAGCAGAGGCTCAGGAACAAAAAAGCACTCATACCTATATATGGCTCTGTTATATGGCACCGAAAAATAAGTGCAAAAACAAATACAGTAAAATATGTGGAAGGACTCATACAGTGAGCAAAATAAAAGCACAGACAGATTGGAACACTTCCCACTAAAACAGAATTCATTCCTGAGGTATTCATTTCAATGGAAATACGCTTTTTCTCTTATTGAATTTAATAAGGAGATCTGCCAGTTATTACAAATGCAGAAGGAACAGCTACCCTGAAAAACTGAGCCAGTCAAGAACATTACATCCTACAAGTCTCAAAAGGTTTGTCACTGTTAATAAAAGGCTCAGACACTGTATCAGTAATCAAATCAATTAATAATAACTATTACAATATACATCAAAGAATGCAAACCCTCTGGAAATAGGATATGGAACTTGTCAACTCACACATATCAGGCCAAATCTACTCCATGTCTTTAGGAGCCACAATTGTTACCTGTCTGATAACCGTTTAGGAGCTTCTACGAAACAAGTTAGGTAAGTCTACAGCACATAATTACAACACTGTGCAAGGCTACTGGAGTCAGCTCAGGTACGGGAAGTTGCTTTGCCACGTCAGTGTCCCAGCTAATTAGTGGCTGTTTGGGGCACAGCTACACTGCTTCCAAGACCACAGCTGTACTCCTGCATGACACTTCACCATCTAGACACACCAGCCCATTCAAAGCCAGCACTCCCTGCTAGCCCTGTGCAGCTCAGAAGAGAAAGGTCTCCAGATCAGTAAAAGCAATCGTTGCACTCACCCTGGCTCTAATCAGGACCCCTGACCCGCACAGAGGTGACGAGGACAAAGCAGACAAGGACCTAACCCATGATACTTTCCAAAAATGCCCTCTGCCCAACAGGCATGGGACAAAGTGATGAAAACTCAGCGGAACAAATTTGCTTCAGTTTCCCTGGTGTTGTTGCAAGCAGGTCTGTGCCACTCTCCATCCAGCTCTCTCATGATGGGTAGACCTAAGGAACACTTACAAGAGACCTGCTAACTTTCAAGCTGAAAACTTTAAAGAATGTTGCTGTTCCACTTTACATTGTAAAAGACACAAAATAGTTGGTGATTGGGTATACATAACTGCTTCAGGCACTTTCAACTAACTTAATGTACTGTGATACCCATATGAGAAAAATAACAATTCTGTCAACTGGTAAAATAGTAAGAAACTGAATATTGTGGTACGTAACTGGTAGGAAAGCTCTGGTCATCTTCTGCTCTGGACAATTCATTATAATGATGGATTTCATAGCAAAGAGCAATTTTCTTTCTACTCTGCTGGTAAAGCAAATGCGCTAATGAATACAGTGATGACCATTTCAACTAACAAGCCCTGAAAACTGCAGAAGTGTAGAACATTTGCTCATTCTACTCAACTGTGCAATAAAGCAACAGTTGACAACCTTATGCCTCAGTGTCTTATGGCACTATTCTTAGGAAGGATCAAGAAGACACTCAAAGAAAAAGCACTTATTTATGCCATTAAAGAATCTCACATCTGATGCTCTCAAAAACAGTAAAAAACCCAACATCACTGCAAATAATGTTGCATCTGTAGAGCAAGTCAGACAATAATGATGTCTCCTGCCCTATATAATAGAAGGGCATTTCTAAATTAAAGCCAAAAAATTAAGACATATTGTAGACATATTTAAAAATTGCTTTAAGGAATTTAAAATCATAGACACCTTTGAATTTTTGTAAGGTATCACTTTAAACACATGCTTATGGCTCCTACTCACAATGAAATTATTCACCTTCTCATTCACAGTTTCTGAATTCTAGCTAAATGAAAATGCATATATAGCCAATGGTCAATGTGACAGAAATAAAGCAGCAAATCAGGTGCAGAGAAAGAGAGATAAGGATCAAATGGAAGCTTGGGAGGGACTAGTGTATGCTAGTCATATTCTCATCTCTCACTATTCCTACAATACTTTTCTCCCTTTGTTTCTTGAAGTTGAACAGCTACTTCTAAAACTTCACCTAGCTGGTTTGGGGTTGGTTGGTTTTTGTTTTTATTGGCTTGCATCCCTCTTCCCAATTTTTAGCCCCACTGATAAGGGTGGATCCTACTTCCTCCATCAAGTTCTAATTAAAATGAAGACATTCTTCTCTGTGCTTCTTAATGCAACGGTTACAGCAAACTTCACTTTAAAGCAAACTTCAAAAGGGTCAAACTACAAATCATTTTCATTGATGCAATCAAAAAGAAAGACAAAATAAAGTACATCTATGAATTTGATAGGTTGCACATGTACATACGAGCATATTCTTCCCAAATTAGCTTTGATCTGGAGAGTGAAATCCCAATATAAAGGATTTTAGACTTCGGTCATCAAAACATCTATGTGCATAATTATTTTAAGAAACCAAAATAAGTTACAAATTGCCAGTACATGCAGAAATGGAAAGCAGCAGGTTCATTTCAAGCACAAGGTTGTCATCATTCTCTTAACCACCCTTCCCTGCCCTGTATATTTCTCTAGCAAAACTTAAGGTCCATTTATGAATTGAAAAGAGAAAAAGTAAGCTACAAACTATTGTCTGGAATCAGATTCAGTGTCCAAAATTGCCAAAAGTTATGCTATTATGCTGGGGGTCAGGGTATGGTCACTGCTGAATCAAATGAAGACTACAAATAATATCTGAGTTACCGAAGGTCATACCCCTGCCTTGAGTCAGGATCACTCACAGTGATGACATTCCTGACAGACACCCAGTTACCCTGGTGTGACAGCACTGGTTCCAGTGCCAGTGCAAGTAATCCTATTCTCTACTAATTTACGCAATAGATTAATTTTTCCTCTTTGTGAGAGCCTTTTAAAGACTCATGTTACTCCTCTAGTCTTTTTTTTTTTTGAATCAGGTGATATTCTGTCAATCTTTCTTCAGAGGTTATGCTTTCTTTATCTCCAGTCATTTTAAGTACTCTCCTCTGGACTTAAATTCATATCACTCCTGGAGTGTGCGGCTCAAAATTAGAAATAGCCCAATCTGAAGCCAAAGAATTTCAGAGTAAAGTAGAAAGGTTATGTGATTAGTCTTGCTGACACAATAGTTTAGTTTAGGTATTCATTATGCCACTAACCATTTTCACAATCATATAACATTATGTTTCCGAGTGCAGGCTGTGATCCACAACAAACCCAGATCTCTTTCTAAATAGCTGCTCCAAGCACGTTGTTCCCTGTCCTCCTTAGAACTGTTTAGCTACAGTAATCTGCATTTATGTGCTCTCAAATATGGCTACTAACAGCTCCAAGATGTTAGCTACCAACACTTAACATGTCCTAACATGAAATTCATCAAGATTACCCCATAACATCCAAATGTTCTCTAACCTTCCTCACCTATTGTCTCATCAAATTAATTGTCAGTCATCTTTCACACAAGTGACCTTTTCCATAAAGAGAGCTGCTAGTCAAGTGTAATAATATTGGTGTCTATCATACACTCTCCCATTCCATGAAGATGTGAACTGAATCTTCAGTCTTCCTCTGAACATTTACATACACCTGAAATAGCAAGAAGTCATCGTATCTTGCTACTTTCCTCTTACTTTCTGGCTTAGCTTTTCTAGTTTTGTCCATGGGTACTTCTAGAACATTTCCCTGCTTGTCCTTAGCTCCCTGACTCAGTTTCCATGTCCTGTATATACGCACATATACTTACATACACACACACACACACACACACAATCCACTATTTTTACTTTGCTATCACTCCTTTTCACTTATGTTGCTTTGCCACCTGGACATACTCAACCCATTTCTTCCTATTGGCTGGAGTAAAATTTGAGTAATTTCTCTTCCAGTTGCGTTCTCCATCTCCTGAAATAAAAGCCACTTTAGCTGCTTGTGTGGCCCCTTATGCACGTAGGTAAAAGAGAGTATGAATCCTTGTTCTATTCTCTATAGCAATGACAAGCAGTGCCTGTATCGTTAATAAGATTATAAGTCAAATGTGTAATTCTTTAACTGCAGCAGTTTGGAATAGCCTAATATAAACGCCTTTGAGATTTCATGGTAATATTCATTCTGCTTGCAATAAAGCAAGTGTAAGTTGGGAAAGATTGAATATTCTGAATTATCCACATTCCCATTGTTTTCAATATATCACTAGTGGGTGTTCTTCCCATAGTATCTAGTTTATATTACATTGTACTACATCATACCTTGCAAGAAACAGAAGGTAAAATGGTGTGAAATTTTAAATTACTACGCAGATAGCCATACAGTGTCTACAACATGAAAAACAACTAGTCAGTAGTTCCAGATACCAGGAAGTCCAGATACCAGGCAGCTGTGGCTGCCCCATCCGTGGAGGTGTTCAGGGCCAGGCTGGACAGGGCTTTGAGCAACCTGGTCTGTTGGGAGGTGTCGCTACCCAGGGCAGGGGGTGGGACTGGATGAGCTTTAACATTCCTTCCAACCTGAAGTGTTCTATAATTCTGTGATTAATCTGCAACTTGCTGGTGCATCTCTTCCCTGCAGAGTGATTGCAGCAAACTGCTGAGCCAAGGCTTTGGGGGTGAGCAAGCACAGGCCAAGATTGACAGCTGCCTCTCAGACATGGCCGCTGTCTCCAACAAATTCCGTGACCTTCTACAGGTGAGCATCTTGCCATATTACTGCTGGTCTCCAGCACGGGCTGGCTGGTGTGTTCAGAGAGAGCTCAGGCAGGAATCATCCTGGGCCACATCTGACTCCAGGAGCAATGGGCAGAACTGTAGAATGGAGCAAATCAGTCAACTTTGAGACATGGAAACAAACCCAGCCCATTTGCACAGCCACACCGGCTGCCTAAAAAGCACTGGAAGCAGTTGCTTCATTTGCTGCTAAGTCCACAACATGGATGCAATACACAGCTCTGTTCCTAAGAGAATGTATTTCAAATAGTTCCCCTTCCTGCATCATGCATCAGTCAGAAGTCCCACACCAACGGAATAATTAGCCACAGCTTTTTGTTCTTAGATGAAGATGTAGAGGCTAACAGCTTGATTTGAATTCCCCACTGGAACAAGTAACTAATTAAGACCTGCATTAAAAGTTAGCTCAAATAATTTAATAGGGTGATTTTAAAGATCTGACAGACCACTAAATTACATGTAAACAGATTATCATGAATGCTTCAGAAATTAGATTATAAATTTAAAAGCCTCCTACAGAGCAAGAAGACAACTAACTATGCACGAGTCCCTTATCACAGCAATTTCAGAGATCCCCATCAAGGAGTTAACAATGCTAACAGTTCCCTATAGCTTCTGGCCCAAATAAATCTTCAGCTAAGACTGAAAATCCAGATTGCCTGAATGGAAAAGGGTCATTCACTGAAAACAACAACAAAAAGTAAAACCAACCACAAAAACAAAACCCCAAAACTAAAAACTCTTAATAAATCTCTTAATGTCTCAGACAAGAAAATGGTAATTCCACACCAGTGTCTTCTAAAATTAAAGACCTTTATCATCATGGGAGGGATGAGATAACAAATTTTTAGGTTCTGTCCCCTAGAGCTGATATCCAGCTAACATAATAAATATACAACAAGCTGGACTGATTGCACTTGAAGTTTATTAGTATTATTACTTAAAAGAAATAAAGGTACCAAAAATGCCTGGTCTTTGGTGACCAATATATGCCCCCCCTCCCTGGTCTTGCAGTGTTAAAGCCTGTTTTCCCAGAGGGCAGGTTAAAGCCTGTTTCCCAGAACAATGACATTGACAGGGGGAAAGAAGGAACAGATTCTCTTACTTAATATTATTTTAAGAAGTGAAAATGGGAGGGTATTATCTAGACAATCGCTGTGAATAAATACATCACCTGCAAATTTCCTGGTTCACCAGAAACTCTGTCTTACTTCAGTTAACAATGACAAATCTTAACAAATTAAATGGAAAGACTAAAGTCACTCCAGAATTCAACCTGAAGATGTAACAAGTCTTTGTAGTCATACAGTCAAATGTTCACCAAATACAAAAAACAAGTTCCAGGACAATTTTGCATTCCTAAGGGCCTTAAACACTTCTCCTTTCACTTATGTGGCTGTGACAAAAGTAGGGCCAAGGCAATATCGCTGATTCTCTAAACTGAATGGAAAACTTACTGTCCTCTCAACAGAAATGAACAGCATGCCACATTTCCTGAGTTTTATCACAGAAATATTTCTATTCCTTTCCCATCTTCTTTTTCACACTTCTCTCTTGCAACCACTCAGACTTAGCTTCTCCTTCTTCAATATTTCAAAGACAATTATGCACATCATATGAAACGTGTTTCAGAATTCTTGGGTCCCAAAGGCACAAGCACTACAAGCCATCCTTTTAAAGAGGTGAGAAAGGAGCATCCCCTGAGCTCTGGGACTCCCTAGCTGCCCTGCTTGTAGCACTGATTGTAATGCCAATGAAAAGTAGAACAGTATTCCCCAGTTGTCAGCAAAAGGCAAAGGCAAATTAAGGTACATGGTACAAAAAATTAAGTATTATGAAGGGCACTGACATAGCTACTTTATCAATGAACAAGACTGCTAACATTTTAGATACTTATTACATAGCAGTTTGACATGATTAGCTATTCAGACACTTCAAATACTTCCCCTTCAAAACAACACACTCTGAAATACTGGGCTGCTATGTTTGCTTTCACAACGTGATGAGGTGAAGCTTTTTACCTGTACTATTGTGGACTTAGACATTTTCTAATATGAAACAATATGCTAATGTTTGCCCAAAGTATACTCCGTTAATAGAACTTATCTTCTTCATTTTTAGAACAATCCTACCCTCTTAAGCCCCCAGCTTTCAATTTGAAGCTGGAATGCTATTTTCTAATGGAGTTGAATAACATATTCTAAACAACATAACTGCCGATATGAACAAAATTAAAAAAGAAAGAAAAATCACCAATACCACACAGGTTCCTTAGCATCACCAGTTTAGGAATGAACTATTTGATCTAAACTTCCCCTGTACTACAATTGCTTCATGTTCACATGCACTGGGGTAAGGATATCTAAAGTTTCTTTTGTGAAGCGCAACATGAATTTGGAGAATACAGTTTAAAAAGGTAAAACAAACATTTGGTCAAGCAACCTTACAGTTATTTTTTTGGTCTATATAACACTTGAAAAATAAGACAGAAAAGTGTTTGGAAAATATTTAACTTAATGAAAAATAATTCTCTTGCAAGGTTTGATTAAGGTAACTCATGCCTAAACCAAGTAGAATTGGCCTCAAAAGGGACTATACCATCCATTCACTGACGGGTGAAAAATAGAGTCAAATTTCAGCCATCCTTTATAGGCTTTGTCTGGGCTGCAAGTCAGTAGTGTCCCACTGAGGGACACTAGAGATGGCTCTTCACAAAGCTGTCCCTGAATAATACAAGAGAATTGTTTGCCAGACAGACCAGAGCTACTTTTTAGTATCCACGTTTGAGGAACAAGCAGCACAGTCCTCTGTAAGGTGAAGCCTTAATTAGTAAATACAACAGATTTGAGCTGAGTCCTCTACCTGGAGCTGCCTCTGCACTGAGCATGGGGCACCTGCACTTCTGGAGCCATCAAAGTGTGGGAGCTCAGCCAACGGGTGCACAGGAGATGGCTGCAGACACCACTTCAACCATATCTGCAACGCATCCGTCTGATACTCACCACCTCTCTGGGCAACCCAACAGGTACATCTGGGTCAGGCTTCCTGCTACCAGTCCCATTTCCCCAACCTCCCACTCCTCAGGCTACAGTACCCCACATCTTGCTCAATGACGGAGAGTTGGCCATACTGTTCAACAACATTAGGTACTGGGATATCTACTTTGTGAACTGCATAGGGCAGGCACAAAAATAATAATACAAAAAAACACGAAACCAACCCCCCCAAAAAACACCAAAAAAACCCCTGTCGCTAGTGGCTGCCACAAGGCACTGAGGCAGCAGTGCACTGGTGGAAAGTGCTTAAAAAGCCACCAGGTATGCTCAAAATGGCTTTGGACAGCACGAGTCAGGGAAATGACAACTTAAAAGGATTCCTGACCAAGTACAAAGCTAAAAATTCAAAAGGGAAAAGGAAGTTGTTGCTGGTAAGGTGCCTTTTATCTCCTGCACACATGAACTCTCATTTCTAGTGGATAAAGTTCTTGCATAAGCTTACGTAAGGACAATAAGCTTCAAGTAGGATATCGAGCTACATAAGATCATCTGCTTTCAGTCTTTTTTTTTTTTCCCTAGATGGTAAGCTTAAATAAAAACATGTTGCTACTAGAAACCAGTTTGGTTGCCATAGTTATTACTGGTCACACACTACCTAGAAGGGTACACCTAGACATACTAAGCTCCATTGAACCTACTGGCAACTCTTACACATGTAGACACATGGTACTGCTACCTGTAGTTCTGATGCTGCTGCAGAAAAGGAAGAACACAGAACATGAAACAAGGCAAACAGGCTCACACAGAAGTCTCAGAAACGCTGTTTCTTTTGAAACTGTTAATAAAGTTGAATTCTTGAAGCTAGACATATGCAATTATTCTTATTCATCAAAATTGCAGTACGTAGAAACTGTTCAACCTATTATATGTATCTCAAAGCCAATTACTATACATACAACTGAAGATAAGATTTAGTCATCCTTCAACCTCTTCAAAGGATTTTTACAAAGTGCCTAGCTTATTTAGATAAAATAGATTTTAAAAAAAATTCACCCCAGAGCATCACTCAGAAACCATACTTTTATCAAAACCTGTGTGATTAGATTGTCTCAGATTACTTTCTTGAAAAAATACCAATATTTAATTAAGCGTATAAATCAGACAGATGAAAAAGAATATTTGTCCCCTGAAGATATAGCCTACACTATCAACTTTTAGCCAGAAATCTGCCATACACTATTTCATTTTATTTCATTCAGCTTTCTCAGTCTGTGGTTGTTGCTGAATTGTCAAAACATACACACTATGTATCATGACTTCCTGTATCCAAGTCAACTCCTTCACTCTTTCCAGGATACATGCAGATTTCCATATATGTAAAAATCATCCAGACTGTTCCCGCCTTCACTTTTTACACATCAGAGCATCGTTCTGTGCCATGTTCTTGTGTGGTTTTAGGATCAGTCCTAGACTCTCCAGGAAACTCCCTTTCTGCATGGTTTCACCTTACATGCACAACAGCTAGAGGTGGCAAAAGTTCTCCCCTTTATGATTTATAACTCCAGTTAGGGTTTGTAACTCAAGGAAGCCCAGAAGAATGTGGGAAAGGCAGATATATTTACCACTGCAGCGTTCACAGTAGGGATCGGAAATTAGTGCTGGTCATGTCAGCCATTTCCTCTCAACAGAAGAGCCCAAGGAAAATCATACAGCTCATGAATTTGTCACTAGTTTTGCTCTTCCATGCTGAAAAGCCATCTTTGTTCTGTTTTGCTGGAATGCAGTTATCCCAGACTACCTTGCCTCACCTGAATGTGGGCCAATTTATCCACTTTCATCCTGGACTCAGGTAGCAAACCCCAAACAAATTTCATCTAATCAGCTTCCCAAGCTTAAGTCGCTTTTTGTGTTCCTTTTAATTATTTGATTTAACTTGTAAAAGTACCCCTCGGAATGCTTTTAATACTGGTCTCTAGAGACACAATTTCCCCTTTGCTGTCTCTTTCTATTTGCACAAAGCAAACCTCAACACTCAACAGCTCCTCTCACGTGCTGACCTTGGCGTGCTCGAGTGACCCAAGTGAAAGGAGAAAGCTTTCCCTTCCGACGTGTGAGAAGCTGCTGCATAAAGGATGGAAAAAGGTACTTGCTCTGCAACTGGTAGCACTAGAGAGATAAGGACACGGTCAGACAGAATCCGTAATAGTGCAACCGATAAGCCAGCTATCTGCTATAGTTACCAGATAATACATGAATCCGCTCTTTCAGCCTCTCAGAAAAATACACAGGCTCTGCTTGTTGAATTTAACACACTCCAGAAATCATTCAGTCTTCTATTTCTTTAAATACTTACCAAGCTTTGACCAATGATTTGCTACCATTAGGTTATCAGCAAGCCCTCCACCACTGGCCTTCTCTCAAGATGACTCTAACATCTCTGCAGCCTGACAATCTCGAATGAGCTATGTAAGGAACGGAGATTCTCGTCAAGGACCAGAACAACCAAATTAATATTTCCACAACAGTATCCCTTGACTGACATCACCATTGCCACATCTTGAATTCTGTGTTCAGTTTTGGGCCCCTCACTACAAGAAAGACATTAAGGTCCTGGAGCATGTCCAAAGAACAATGAAGCTGGCGAAGAGTCTAAAGAAAAAGTCTTATGAGGAATGGCCGAGGGGAGATCGTTCTACACCATCTGAAAGGAAGTTGTAGTAAGGTAGGTTATGATCTCTTTTCCCAAGTAACAAGCAATTGGACAAGAAGAGATGGCTTCAAGCTCTACCAGGGGAGGTTTAGATTGGGTATTAGGAAGAATTTCTTCACCAAAGGAGTTATCAAGCATTGGAAAATAAATTTTATTTCATCATTGTCTGGGTGGCCATTAATATTGGTGAAATAAATTGTTTTAAAATAAGTTTCATTTTGCCTTCCATAATATCCCTATAAATTATACTATTTGAAAAAGTAACAATATAGACAGGCCCTTTAAACTCATCCTCTGTCCCCTCAGATTCTCTAATCCCCTCACAAACTGAGTCCTCTCACACCCTCTAAAAGGAAGTCACCCAGTCAACTGGAAAAATCACAAAGAAAAACCTCCAATCCATAGAAAATTAAGCATTAAGTCCATTTGTTCAGGGCTAAATTGTGACTTAAAGCACAACCCTATCAACAAGGTAAGGTAAAAAGCTTATTGCAGAGAGGCATGCAAAAGTGTCTCAACAACAAGACTAACAGACATCTCCAGCTCAAGTATGTTTTTCTTTCTTTCTTGAGATTACAGGAAACTGCTTTAATTTACACTGAAGAAGGAGCCCCCACAGTCTACTCACGAGTTTCAGCAATAGATGTGATGGCCATCCCCACACCTGCCCATTCCCAGTTCCCTGATTGCTTGCTTGAAAGCAAACCAAAAAGGTGAAGATGCTCAGTTCAGTGGTTTGTTAACCATAAACCCTAGGATTTAGAAGATTTTCTACAGAACATTAAGGGAAGGTTTCCATATTCTCAAGCATGTATAATGAGGGACACATGTTAATGGGAAAGCAGGAAGCAAAAAGCATACCCTGAAGCAGGCTGAGACCTACAAGTATCTCACCAGTAAAGGTGATGGTATTTTCCTGCATGTCCTGAACTTGTTCCAGCCATGGTACAGTTTTACCTCCCTTAAAACTACACTCAGGCTTCAGTGTCTTCTGATGCTGCATACTGAGCCTTTGCTGCAGGCTCATGGCACTGTTAATATCATGGCTTTTAATGTCTCAGAAATAAGGTGGTGAAAAAGAAATGAGAAGAGGACTGTCTAGCTCACAAAGCTCCCATTCCTGCTATCAGTAAAGCCATAGCAATGACAAATAGCAGGAAGTCTGGTGAAGGACAAAATTTCTGTGTGTAGAAAGCTGAAGAACAGAAATAGTATCATGGGAACCCAAGCTCAGGTTGCTTCAAAGGACAGTGAAAGAAAGTAATTCATAGAGCAAGGTTTTAAGCATTTGCACATTTCAAGCCAAGCACGTAACCACTTACCGTTGTAAGTCTCTTTATTAACATAAACAAAACCGTATATCATACACACACATATGGAATAGTTTGTGTGTTTAAGATAATTTTTGGTTTCTCTGAAAGAGAATTCAATCACACTTGACACTTCAGAGCTGCTATTAGGTGACCTTACATAGCATCTCTGTGTTGCAACGCCTAGATGTGTTGCTAGGGTGAGTTAAGGATAGGAGTTAAGCCTCAGCGCTAAATTTCCTGGCTTTCTTCAGCTCATGTCAGCCCTTATTGTTATTTCCACATAGGGAGAGGAAGGTGCGATTAAGAAGAATAATACTGGTGCTCTGTTTGACTGTTCTTGGCAGCTGGTGGATTGCGCTACAGACCTTATCAGAATAAACCTCTCTCTTGCTTCTGTGGCATGCAGTGGAAGCATTTTCATCTACAGAAAAAGATATGCTGTAGCTGAACTATTCCCCACCCAAACATTACAGGCAACCACCCTGTCAGCACAGGCTTGATCTCGCTATCTCACTAACCTGCACACAGGAATGGTAAGGAAGACCAGAGCTGAATCTCTTAGAAGTAGCCCTTTACCTCGAGTTCAAGTACTTATTGGGAAATGAACTAGAACACTCAGACCGACAGATGATTCACTCCTAGCTCTTCCACTACCTCATTTTACTTTTCCTGGAAACACAACCCACCCTTTTTTTTTTTTTTTTCTTCTTTTTCTCCTCCCAGAAGCCCAGCTAGGACTTATTCAATTGTAGACGTCTGTACTCTCAAACAACAAAAAGTGCAAAATGTATTATGAACAATTTCAAAGTCTACAGATGATGCTTGTTATTCCTAGTAGACAATAGAGAAGGTTAGCAATTAATCACTGTCTGCTATCTACACGTAAAAAGTGGCAATTATTGATAAATGTGTTCCCACTTCAAGCACATTACTGAGAACTGTGGCTGGTGAGAAGTCTGGACTACTACAAAACCTGAAAACATTAACTGGTCAAATAGCTTTTGAGGCCAGAGCACAAATACCGACTTAACTAATTGAAAAGATGACGTCATTGGACTGATTTATGAAAAGCACTGCTGATGTTTAGATTAGGAAAATTTACTTGAGATGGCCAAAGTAAACTTCATGGCTTTTGTTTTGGATACTTCAGTTTATGAAGCTGTCATTTAAGAGAGCCATTAGAAATAAACAGATACGTGGCAATATAACCTATTGAAGAGGTCGGGACAGGGGGAGGGAGCAGTGCTGGGATTGTTTTGTTTTTAAACCCACATACAACTGGCACTGCAGTGTTTCCTCCAGGCTCCTTTTTTTGTCCCCTCTCTAAAGTGGTAAGTTTCCAATACAGCTCTCTGCCTAAAATACCATTAATGATAGCAGCATATGTTGTTTACGATACAGGTCCACTCAGTGATCCAACAACTACAAGTACAGAATATTCTATATTCCCAAGAGAAACAGGCTGAAAATGTTCTCCCCAGGTCGCAAATATTCCATAGGTCACAATTCAGGTAGTTTCCACAGACTTCAAGCTGTGGCTGAAATGATTTATAGTCAGACCGGTGAATTAAAATATTTGTGATGCTTGGAATTATTACTGGTTTAGAGAATTTAATTACAAGTTGTTTGCTTTTCTTAGCAATCTTATTTTTCACTATGTAATGTATTTGACACTTACTACTCTATCCTGGCTGGAGACTAGACAACAAGCATGTCTTAAGGTACCCTGCCCCAAAACCGTGGAGCCTTCCTTGCTTCCTTGTGCCACAACAAAACATGCCCTCCCATGCACTGCAAAACAGACTGCATTGAAACAGGGCCAGGAACAGAAGCAACCAAGTGCCATTTATTCCCAAAAGAAAGAGGAGAAACTAATCCAACATCTGAATGCCAGACACTGGTGTACATATATAAAAAGAGAAAATGATACAGTCATTTTTTTTTTTCCCTGCATTTCCATAGGCTTACCTGTTTAACACAAACACATGACATGGCAGCAAGACTGCCAATGACACCACAAACTCAGTGGTACGGTCGACACGCTAGAGCGGAGGGATGCCATCCAGAGGGACCTGGACAGGCTTGAGAGATGGGCTAGTGCAAATCACATGAAGTTCAACCAAGCCAAATGCAGGGTCCTACATGTGGGATATGGCAATCCCAGAAACAAATACAGGTTGGGTGGAGAATGGCTGGAGAGCAGCCCTGAGGAGAAGAACTTGGGAGTGCTCATGGACAAGAAGCTCAACATGAGCCAGCAGTGCACACTGGGCTGCATCAAAGAAAGTGTAACCAGCAGGTCACAGGAGATGATTCTACCCCTACACTCTGCACTTGCGAGACACCACCTGGAGTACTATGTCCAGCTTTGGAATCCTCAACATAGAAAAGATATGGACCTGCTGGAATGGGTCCAGCAGAGGGCCATGAAGATGATCAGTGGGATGGAGCACCTCTCTTATACAGACAGGCTGCGAGAGATGGGTTTGTTCGGCCTGGAGAAGGCAAGGCTCCAGGGAGACCTTATGGCAGCCTTCCGGTATCTGAAGGGAGGCTACAGGAGAGCTGGAGATGGACTCTTCGTCAGGAAGTGTAGTGACAGGACAAGGGGTAATGGTTTTAAATTGGAGGAGGGGAGATTTAGATTAGATACCAGAAAGAAATTCTTTACTGTGAGGGTGGTGAGGCACTGGAACAGGTTGCCCAGAGAAGCTGTGGATGCCCCATCCCTGGAAGTGTTTAAGGCCAGGCTGGATGGGGCTTTGAACAATCCGGTCTAATGGGAGGTGTTCCTGCTCATGGCAGGGGGTTTGGAACCCGATGGTCTTTAAGGTCTCTTCCAACTCTAACCATTCTATGATTCTATGACATTACTGTGCAAAAGCTGCTGTCCAGCTGAATGGGGGCTTTTGTAATCTACTACTGTTGTCAGTGAATCAAAAAAATCTAATGTGAAGGACAGGGAAGGTACCAGGCTCAGCTGCCCAACGCAACACAGGAACAAAAAAGAAAACCTTTAAAAAAAAGCCTGATTGCTCACACAGAATGTGGGCTTCGGACACAGTAGCTTCTAAAGAACATCTAAAGGGACTTGAAACAACTATAAAAAGTTTTGGTTGAGATTGCAGCAGAAGGATAAATATTCAGAAGAATACAGAACTAAACAGAAAAGTAGTAAATACCATAGCCGCTTTGTAATAAGGGAAAGAAATAAAAGGCGGAAGGGAATAGGGAAAGCAGCTGAACGAGGACATCTGTTTCAATCATTTCATAGGACAGCAGAAAGAGAAATTATCTAAATGCCGGTTTGGGAGCCAGAAGGTCTTGCATATGGTGGGACCAAAGACCCTGTTAGTCATTGCCAGAGTAAAACTGAGATGAACTAGATACCTGATAAGAATCATATGATTAGATTTATCTTGGAATAATTTACTAATGCTGCAATGATAAAACCAAAGCAGTGCTCTGAAAACGGACAGTTTTAATTACATTACCTACCACACCACTGGCTTCAGGAAAAGTTTCAGGTCTACCAAACTCCCTCCCTGCCTAAAATAATTAGATACATATTTATTTTAAATGGGCCCTAAAAGCCAGACAAATAGAAAATAGTAAACATCGTACAGTTTTGTATTGTCTACAGTGAGCCTCCAACAGCAGCCTGTACAATCTGATTTTACACTACTGAAATATGTGTCCCCCAGTCTATAGCCTTACGTATGCATCTTAACACTGTAATAGCTTATGGAGGAAATGTAAGTTGTAGTAACTCACAATCACCGTGTATTGCTTACATTCATAGAATTATACAATGGCTTGGGTTGGAAGGGACCTTAAAGATCATTGGGTTCCAACCCCCCCTGCCATGGGAGGGACACTTCCCACTAGACCGGATTGTTCAAAGCCCCATCCAGCCTGGCCTTAAACACTCCCAGGGATGGGGCATCCACAGCTTCTCTGGGCAACCTGCTCCAGTGCCTCACCACCCTCACAGGAAAGAATTTCTTTCTGGTATCTAATCTAAATCTCCCCTCTTCCAATTTAAAATCATTACCCCTTGTCCTGTCACTACACTTCCTGACGAAGAGTCCCTCTCCAGCTCTCCTGTAGCCTCCCTTCAGATACCGGAAGGCTGCTATAAGGTCTCCCAGGAGCCTTCTCTTTTTCAGGCTGAAAACCCCAAACGCTCTCAGCCTGTCCTCATAGCAGAGACGCTCCAGTCCTCTGATCATCTTCATGACCCTCCTCTGCACCTGTTCCAAAAAGTCCATGTCCTACTTGTGCTGAGGACTCCAGAGCTGTATGTAGGGGGCTCCAGAGTACTCCAGTATGCAGTACTCCAGGTGGGGCCTCACCAGACCCAAGGGGCAGAATCACCTCCCTCAACCTCCTGGTCTCACTTCTGAGAAAATTCTAAAAAACCTCCCAAAAGTGGGGTTTAAGGGAGCAGCTTAAATAATAAAAAAAAGAACCCAACCTTCAACAAAGAAACAAAAAAAACAAAACCAACACACATAAAAAAAAAAAACCAAACAGGAAGAGCCCACAGTTGGAAAAACAACATACCCCAATTGTCTGATCAGGCTTTTTCAGCACTAAAACCTCTGTGGCTGTGACAGTAAACGTTACTGGACATAAGACGATTTCTCAGCTACTGAAAACAACGGCAAGGTTATGCAGTGACATCTCAAAGTCTCTCTCAGGGCCACAATAAACTGAAAGCATTTACAAGTAAGCAACAGCCCCGACAACAGAGCAGGGTGTAGTTCAATTTTCTCTTTTAAAAATACATCTATCAATCAAAATTCCTGTGCTAATGGACAAGGTAAAGACGTTTAGTTTTCACTTCACTCTTTCATTTAACATGATCCTTTAAAGCAGAGTAAAAAAAAATCTAAATCTAACCTAAAGTTTAGTTGGACACGAGTGTAATAAAAAATACCCAGGAAACGAAACACCACCAAAACCAACAAAAACAGGCATCACAAGACCATTAAGAAGCTGTAGCATTTCCTGAGCTCAAATGAGTAAAGCAGCATTTCAAAGTACCTGAGCACTGCAGCAAGTTGCTTCCATTAGAAAATCATGAGCTTAAATATATTTTAAAGAAGTGCTGGAGCTACAAAGCCTGATGGATTACCAAGTGCAATCACCAGTCAAACTGGTCCCACTGAACAAGGAGGATGGCGCAACCACAACTTCGCTGTGTTTGGCTCACAAAAGCCTGTTGCCTGTTCTGCTGTGGGTAATCTAAGCCCTTACTGAAGTTTGTGTCATCGGGACGTTAAAAAAAAAACCACTTGCCTATGCATTCTCTGCTGTCTGATAAGTAGTGCGCTCCCAGTGCTCCTTCTTCTCCACTGTCTCCAAACTCCAAACATAATTTGCATTTCCCTCTTCTACCTGGCCACCTGGATTTAAGAAACTGATAGAAATTTAAGACCTTTACCATTCTCTCAAGGGCAAATAAAACTGCCTAACAGACTAAAAGGCAGGCTTTTGTTTGCTTTTTGGATGAGGAAAGTAAAAATAATCTGGCATCTTCATTCAAAAAAAAAAAAACCTGTGCAATGGCATAGCATTTTTGGAGTGATCTTTATTTTCACACAGAAAAGTAGATAATTAAAAATAATACACAAAATAATTTATATGCAGAATTGGAAAGGGTAGTCATTCATATAAGAATGCAATCTCCCTCAAAAAACTCCACCTCCTGATATTTTACCTCATTTTTTACAGCAGTTGAATAGCAGTGTCTTCCTGAATTTTACTTTTTAAAAGAGCTTTTAAGATGAGGATTTAAAGCTCCAGTATTACCTATAAAATACTATGCTGAAATACTTTAGCATATACTTATAGAATTTTTTTGTAAACATTTAAGAATTTATCCCTGCACAAGGAAAACAGAAGGCCTTTTCCAAGCCTACTCAGCAAATCAGCAGCAGAGCCAAGATTAAAACTTTTGCTCTCCTAATACTGTGAATTTAGAAAATTCACTTTGAAATGGAATGGTAAAAAAAAGAAAAAAAAAAAAAAAAAAAAAAAAGAAGTCTCCTTCAAAACAGACACACACATTCACTCCCATCAAAAAATGCCAAACAGCATTCCATTAAACTTTCCAAAAAAACCTTCTGGAGCGAGAATAAGGAAAATTTTCAGCTCTGAATTGCCTGCAAGTTCACAGCTCCTGTTTTCACATACTTCTAACAAAAAAACTTCATTACATAACTGCAGTGTTGTTCTTGCCATAGGAAATCTTTCAAATGACTTCCACGTTGCATGTGGCAGGTCATGCCCTCGCTGGAACAGAGACAGCTCGAGCAAAGCTGTGCTTCGGCTAACAACAAACGCTAATCGACTTCCATATCCCTCAAAAGCTTTCACAGTAACGTCACCGATACATTGCAGTTGTGCCTGCTCCAGCCTAACAGACTTCAGCTATTTCACAAGATTTTCCTCATTTCCCTGGGAAACAAAACAAAAGGGGGAAGAAGGAAAAAAAAACAAACAACCTACTTGATTGACTACACTTACCCACTACAACTAAATCACAAAGCAATTGGTGTCAATGGACACTGTGGTACAGCTGCACCCATTTAAAAGCACAGCTGCTCAAGAAATAAAAGCACATTCTTTTCATCTAGCCACAAAACTTTCAGAAACATGAGTGACAAATCTGCCTAAGTGGATATTCATTAGCAACACTAAGGCATCCTCCTTAGATCCCCAGGGTTTTGTTCCAGGCCCAAATCTTCCCTCAGCATAACATTTCTCATTTTTGTAACTGTCCTGGCTTCTAAGAGCAGCTGCTTTTGTCAAACTTTAATAATAATTATTCATATTTAAATTCATCATATACTAACTGTTGACCATACACTTAATATGGTCATACTATATGTTGACCATTCACTAAGCACTGAATGCACTATATAAGACCCCAAATGCCCACCACACTTCATAGTATAGGCTTATACCTACATGGAGTCCACCTTACCAAGGCCTACGATGCTACAGAAAGGCCAGCTTTCGCATGAACATCTGGGTTTGTGGCAAAGGAGGAGATTTTACTTTTTCCCATGGCCTCTGTGTCATATCCTGTTTCTCAGAATCCTCCCATTCCCCTCAACATGACTTATGTCTCCAGCACTTCTCTTTCTCAGACTCCAGGCTGACTATCCTGCTGATGGTAGAGCAGGGTGAATGCCAGCTTTGCATATAATTAGATAAAGATTTCAAACTATGCTCCACCATTTCCTGGCTTTCAACTAAGGTAACTCTAAGAAATAAAAACCTGAGAATTTGAGGTTTATACAGTGCTTTGCTCTCCTAAGATAAAAAGTATTATGCAGAAGTACTGTTTATATTTATTTGTTGTAATAGGATTCAGTTCAAATAAACCTTGTAAACTAATGGAAGTAAAAAAGTGCAAGAATACATTCTAAAATAACTTAAGTATGTTTCCAGATTTAAAAATTACGGATGCACAAGCCCAAACTCTGCTGTCCTTAACACAGCAAACTGACCCTAAAGCTACTGCAACTCTAAGACAGTTTACAAGAGGAAGAAACTGAAGCTTTGACTTGTTGATGTACGGAAACTGCAAGACAATCACATATACCCATATAAAGGTACTTAGATAAGAGTCTGAGAATAGATGCTGCAACAGTACCAAAGCTGGGGTGAGATTTGGTGGTTTTGGTTTGGTCGGAGTTTGTTTGGTTGTTCCTTTTCTTCCTTGGAAATAATCCAGGGACAGCATATGGAAAATAGAACAGAGATTACAGAAAGGAAGGATTGTTCCTGAGAAAAACAGTATTCTCAACAGAGCTATGCATCGCTCAGGAAATGGACAACTGACCCCTGCTCGGGAAAGATTTTATCAATGAATAGCTTTTTGGTTTTACAATCAACGTTATTACAGAAGGGTGGAGGAAAGCGACACAGATTATGATATCTGCTGTATTATTTCTCAACTTTACACAAGAGATTTAAAATACCGCTATCTTAATACTGGCCATTAGTATGCAAAAACCTTTTAAAGAGGAACACAGAACAGGGCTGAGTATCTGTTAACCAGTTCCATCTGCTGAAGCCAGTGGTCCAAGCAGCCTCTGTGTAATCTGAAGCCTTTTCCAAACACACACTTTACCCTGCTAGCCAAAAAATAAATACAAAATGTGCTCATATTTGGCCCCAAATTAAAGCGTAGAAATTATAAAGGGTTATAGTGAATATCAGTAAAAACAATTTTATTTTTTTTATAGCAATCCTCTCTGAAACATCTCACAGGAACAAAGGCTAGAGGAAAAAATGCCTCAGCGTTTACTCAGAACCATGCAAAAAATTGTAAATTGCCCCAATCAGGTGATCAAGTAGTCCCAGAATAGGGGAACCCAAAAGCACCACTGGTGAAGTCCTGGAAGGCAGAAGAGAAGATTGATGGGGGGAGGTAAGGAGAAGGGGGGTGTGCAAGTGACTAAAATCTGAGCTCCATTCTGTTCTTTAGCATGTAGGCATGGACTAGTGTGTTTACACATCAGAGAAGCAGTAGCTGGTTTAGAAGATTCACCAGTATATATGCCAGAAGATGCACACCAACTGAATATCATACAGAGACTTTTCTGGACTTGAGGGTGAAGACAACAATTTCCTTTCCACTAAAAAAGCTGTATTAGAACCACACACACAACACATGGAATAATGGTTCTATATTTCCCAGTTCTTAACTGATCGAAGGTGGTGTTGGGTACAAACTTAATGCTCACATTATTGGGCTCAGGTCAAATATTCCCACAGACCTCAGAATGAGTCTCCTCACTTTTCTTTTCCTCCTTTTTGAAAACACAAGGCAGTAAGTCAGATATGAAAATGTAAGAACCAGTTAACTTTTTAAAGTATTCTTCATACCACAAAATACAAGAGGTTTTGAAATTGTTTTTCCACCACACATCATTATCAACTTTCAGAAGCGGACCATTTCCACAATACTCCAGATACAGAGATAAGAGATGATACACATGTTTTTAATTGGATGATTTGATGCAGTGCAGGTATTGAATGAAAAAAACACAAACCAAACACAAGGAAGCTTACAAACTGGGCTCTCTCTGGGACATACAAGTCCTTTTACATCCTTAGATCATCACAGCTATTTCTCCAACCACTTTGGGATCTCTTTCAAACACACAGATCTACTCCAAGAGCATTTGCTACCTTTGCAAATTAAATTATCTCTGTTTGCCAAATAACAACCCAACAACTTGCAATCGAAATGCTGAAAACTTAGACTGGACACACGAATAGCATACATATTCAGAAACAATTGTTTATCTAATCAAAACCTTAATTCTTAAGGGAATGTTTTTTGTCCTAGGACAAAAATCAGCACATCAGTTCAACAGCAATTTTACACATACTGCAAAAATCGTGTATTTCAAAGGGATTGCAAGTAATGAGCTACAGTCTAAATCTCTTGAACAAAGATGAAATTATTTTTATGAAAACAAGTACTGAGAAACAGTCTTTTCCTTGAAGAGGAATCTAGGAGAAAAAAAAAACAAAACTGGCAGAACAAGGCAGTTAAGAAGTAAACAGTGAAACGTATATTACATTCAGCCTCATCTAATTCCAAGTCAGCTAACAGACACAAACCATTGCTGTCACTGGCACATTATATGTAAAATTTTTTGTCATCTTTGTCTGCCAACTCTAGGATAAAATTCTCTCTTAAGGACATTCCACATTTAAAAATATTTTCCTTCTACCCCATAGCTCCGCATAGGTAGAACTGGCTTCAGTCATCCCTAGCAGCATGAAAAGATGTTGGACCTTTATCATCAGCCCACTTTATCCAACACACATGCTTTACAAGCAATGGTAGCAATCCCCCCAAAAGTTAAAAATTCCCAGTTCCAATAAAATTGCATCAACAGTACATTTGGACCAGTGCTCGAGTCATTTGAAAACTCTTAGGGAAGATTTTCAATCTCTCTTTGTTACATTTACTTAGGTTGATGTTTAAATTCATTCTTCAAGGTTTTGGTGCTCTGGAGACTCAGTAGGGTCTGGCACGGGGTCACTCCTGCCACAGGCGGCTGCCAGAGGCTCAGCTAGAGAGCCTGCAGGGAGAGCACTCTTGTCAGGAGACAGACAAACAGCTGAAACCCGCACCAGCCCATTCATGTATTTCAAGGACAACCCAGTCAGCTGCCATTTTTTGGTATCGGTTATTTCAAGGACAACCCAGTCAGCTGCCATTTTTTGGTATCAGTTTAGAATGGGACTGACTTTTTAATGGGTTTACCGAAATAAAAGCAAAAAGCTTTTTGTCACGTTTGAGACCACCAGTGTCACAATCTGAGACTGTGTACTCCGTTATTCCTGCTATTTGACATGTTTTCCGTTTACTCCAAGACATTCTTTCCATTGAATTTGCAACATAATGAACATAAAACAGCAATTACTCTGAAATAATAACAAACAGACAAAGCCATAGTAATTTCTGTTGGTATAAGACAAGTTACTGGAATTCAACACATAGACTGATGAGTACCTCCCACCAAAGAATTAACCATACGCAGATGAAGAGATAAGGACTAACTATTGCCAGATAAAAATTCTTATTGAAGCTAAAAGAAATCCATTTTTAAGGAAAGTTTCAAACAAACGCTAAAAGCATTGCAATGCTTGCAGAATTCCTTGCTTTTTCAGTAAGTCAGGAATTAGAAACTTGTTTGGTTTATGAAGAGGAATGCATAACATGCTTGACCATGATAGGGAAGTATTGGAACAGATCACACCATATGTCCTTTTCCAGACCTAAGATTTTAAGATGACTGGATACTCAAAGCAAGATGATCCAGATGGTTATTTTTTTATTGTGCCCTTGTGATTCCTCCTTTCATTCCCAATTTATATATTTTCTCCCAGCTTCTATTGTTCTTTCACTCTCAAAATGAAATGTGGTCTCAGGAAACCATACGGTGTTTCAGAGCTCTTAGTTTGATGTAATTTGTTGGTAAAACAGGATAATATTTTTAGTGATCAATTAATCTGCTTAGTATTCTGAAATGCCCAATTATATGGGTAGCATAAGCATGTTAAGAGCTTGAAAGCAGAGCTAAATAAGTAATGAAATTCTCTGGCTTGGTGGTTCAGTTAAAATAACGAAGGACATGGAGGGGAAGCAGAAATCACCTTAGGCCAAGAAACAGCAACATTTCAAATTAACCCCAAGAGTAGATTCACCTCAAAATGAAGTTCTTTACGTCATTTTTGGATAGCATATTTTTTATTAATCTTTAACAAGTGGACCATAATTTAACATCTAAGCACAAACGACAAATACTGTTCCAAAACAAGGTCTGACAAATTCTTTAACTAGCTTAGTCTGATATTTCTAGAATTTCTCCTATTGTCATCTTGAATTCTTTGGCTGAAAGTATTTGAATCGTGTTAGTCTTCTTACTTTTCTTGAATCTTTGCTTCCATTAAGTGGGTACTTTCATAATGAATGTGACACTTTGTGGTAAGCACTATTTCTGTGTCACAGAATATAATATGAAATACTGAAAACAGAAGTACGGAATTGGGGAAGCTTCTGAGAATTTGTTACTTTGAGTTACAGATCTGTTTTACAGAACAAATGGGGTTGTTTGTTAGGGTGACAGAAGGGAATGACCATCCTTTTGTTTGCACAAGTCAGCAAATGCTGCTAAAAAGACATCACTCCCAGAACTATGCACACGCAGCTGATGATGCCAATGTACAAAACCCAGTGGAACAGGACAAGACAGCTCATCTTGTGTTTGTTCCTAAATGGCTTCATGCAAAAGTGCTGCACAGAGAAACTAGAGAGGTAAGCTCAAAAGAAAACATGAATCTTTAATTAAAATGTTTTATAATCATAGAATAACTCAGGTTGCAAGAGACCTCTGGAGGTCATCTGGTCCAACTCCACCCAAAGCACAGCAAATTAATATTTTTGAAAGAGAAAACAAGAATAAGCATGATCATAATAATTTACAAAGGGATATCAAAAGTCCTTGTGACTTACATAAAACCATAGCACGCAAGGCAACGAAATTAAAAAAACCCACAAAATGAATAAAATGCAAACCCTGTTAAGTGTTTTCCAGGCTATCTTTTGTTGATTTCACACTCTCCCTCTACAAAACACCTTTAAAGTCCAAGAGGAGGCATGATATAGAACCTTGACAGGAATATAAGATAGTGGCAAATGAATGAAGGTGCCTCAAAATTACTATTTTCTCTTAATGTATTTTTTCCTTCACTTTACTGAGATAAAAAACACAGACATTTTACACGATTCTTTGCCAACTGAGAAAATAAATCAAAAAGGGCAATATCTTTAAATGATAAGTTTCTCCATGTTGGGAGTCTCTGGAGGCCACACCTGTGGCATGGTCAAGACAGTGAACAGTTCATTAGTGTTTCAGTTCAGTATCTCTCACCCAGCTGGTATGAGACATCTGAAAGGATGGTGCAGGAGCTCCCTGACAAGCAGATATGGTGCTCTCTAGCTTCCGAAAAGGTCTTTTCCTAAGCCCTGTGAATTTGGATATAGTTCTCAAGAATGCTGTTTTGTACTCCTTTCCAAGACTCTTTTTCTTTTTATTTTCTTGTTAAAATCAGACCACCATAGTTGAAAGAGACCAAGAAGCTCACACATAACATGATGAATTTATCTGTACAATGAAGGGTCAACAAAGGTACAAATAGGCTGAAGGCTGAGATACCTGCACCTTAGCTTTTGCAAGTGCACTGTGTCTGCAAGTTACCCATGGGAAAATCACAGTACTCTGTGACCTTTTAATGGGAATCTCAGGCGGGACTCTTTCATATAATCTAATCCTGATGCTTATTCAGACCAATTTAAGTCAGACAGCCAAGACTTACAATCAGTAAGAGAGAAACAGGAAACTACAGAACGTAATTCACATTAGTGTAAAACAAGGAGAGGCCAGAGAGGAAAAGAAAGTGGAAGAGATTTAGAGAAGTTTTCCAAATAGTATTTAGGAAAATATCACACTTAATTTTCCCTGCAGTCTTCTAAACTCTTTAGAAGCAACATGAATTAAACACACATATATTGAAGGAACCCTGACAGCACAAGATAACATGGCCCTAAGGAAATGGTAAGGCTAGATGATCTCAAGAACTCTGTTTCTGAAAAACAAACAAACAAAACAAACCCCAAAACCCCTCTCTGACAGATGAGACACATATATAACTTATTGAAAACAAACAAATAATACTCAGTGTGTTATTTCATATTCTATACAACTTGAGACTTTATTGTTAAATACTTATTTCCAGCATAATTAATTTTAGATACCTGAGAAGAAAACCTTTTCTTGGAACATGAATGGCAGGAGGGTGCATTTTCCACTATTTCTCCTTTTCAAACATTTCTTTACACTTCACTTAAAAATGTAGAATGGGAGCATAATACCTCATTCATTGCTAACAGCACTATGAATGAAAGGCTCTCAGAACATCTGTTCAATGATATTTAATGCACGGTCTAATAAGCATTGGCATTTCCCGCTCACAGATTTGTAGGAACTACATATGGGCTACAATTCTGTTGACAGATCCTTGCTCTTCTGGAAAGACTCTTTGCCCAGTCCTCAAGGCTTTAGTTTAATTCCTTACGGACATTACCATATGCTTGCAACTCTGGGTAGTTATGCTAAGCCAGGTTTGATCATGGCATTGGATACACATTGTCTAAATGCCATACAGCATCAAAAGCCACTAGGCTTTTGCTAGGAGAGAAAGCAATGACAGAGAAACACAATGACAGAACATAAACCAAAACGAACTAAGTTTTTCAAAGAAAACAGAAACATTGGGGTTTCTTTGCAGAGCTGACATTTATAAGGCATTATCATAGAGTTTACATAATCATGTCCACAGCTTCTTCCCAGTCACAGTCCCTTTAATTCATTGCATAGTTAAAGCAGCTATCACAGATGAACAGCAAGAAAGGTCAGAAATTACTTTCCTTATTCTTATCATACAATGGAGCACAAAGAACACCTTGGTTTTTTAGAGTTCTGTATTTGCAATTGCAAAGCATGTAAGTTAGTTTTGCTTTGTAAATGCAAGTATACTCACTGCCTATTTAACATTTTAAAACCTGGTAGGGGAAGTTATTTCAAAGTTTTAGTTCAGGTTAGCGGAAGGACAAGCAACAGAGAAAGCTTTTTAAGGTTTATTTCTTGCATTTGAACATGCACTGGAGACAAAAAGAGGATCTGAAATTTGTGCACTATTAGTCACACTGAAGAGGTCCAAAATAATGACAATGCAAGAGCTAACAACATCTGCGTGGAAAGAAACCTGACCCAGCATAAGTAATATCTTTCTTGGTTTGTAAAGCTCCCTATGGATTTCATCCAACATGCTTCATAGATCTGCTCTCTTTCTATTCCCTCGATACAGTCGTGCACTCATCTCATGCTGGCCGCCTTCTCTGCTCTCTACATAACCTCAGAACTTCTGCTACGCAAGCCAGCTCCTCTGCAGTTCTTGCTATCTGGAGTAATCATCTTGTATACCTACACCTGTACAGCTCTTACCCTCCTTCGTGCTCTCCCTCTGCAATTATTCAGCTTCATGAATGGTATTACACAGCCTTGAGGATTTGAAACACAATTCAGTTGAAGAAAAAAAGAAAGCCTTCAGCGTAAATAAAGCCATTGGAAACAATACGGCATTATCCAGCATATGCAGCTGCATGTAGAAATGACTGAACAGGAAAAACACAAGGATGAAAGCATGAGTGCATACAACTTTCAGAATGAGGAAAAGCTAAGAAATGAGCCAACTGAAAGTCCTTACCAGATGCAGAGACTGCTGCATTAATCCACACTGCTCATTGCTTGTTATCCTGCTGGGCCCTGCATGTCATTTCCAGAAAAGACCTTTAGAAATGTTCACTAGATAAACACACCATTTCAGTATCAACAAACTATTCTGTATACCTAATATAGGAGATTTTTTTGGTGGTAACTAGTTGCCTGAACAGGCTGGTAAAAGGCCATCCTGCTTCTTGCTCAGGTGTGCAAATGATATGGTTGTCACCCTACACATATGCCACCCATACTTAATGCTCATTGTCAAATCTGGTTGGTCATTCAAATGCAGGTAAACGGTTGAGGACTACACGGGCAACGGAGGGCTTTTATTAAGAGATTATACTTTAATGAAAATATTTATATAATTGGGGTTTTTTTTTGGGGGGGGAAGGAGGGAGAGGGAAGGCAATTAAACCAATGTCAGTTACTTATTAGTTAAATATATAAGGAGAATGATAAAGCTGCACAATTAAGCAAATCAGAAAGCAACAGCCTAAATTATACTCCTTATAACCGGGTTTGTGTAAATATCACATACCGTTCCTCAAATAATTCAGTATTTTTTTTTCCTGCAGCATCTTGTAGTTCAATGCATCTGTTAAATGAAGATATTCCACAGAAATTTTCCATAGGAAAGCACATGACAACCACTACTTACACTCAGTCTTCCATATACACTACAAAGAAACAGAGAAATCTTGGGTAGATAATTATCTTACATAGACACCTAACAAGTCACTTTAAAACTCTCTGCTCCTCAAAATACTCAAAGTGGGGAAAAAAAAAAAAAAATCTAGTTCGTAAGTCCTTCCTGAGAGAGCCAGTATTACCAGAGAACATGAAATAATGCACCAAATAATGACGATCTGACAGTTGGGAAACAAGGTGCAAAAGTGAGGGCCACACAGCCAACTCAGCAAAGACCTGAGGAACCCAGTTGAGGAATCAGATCTCATACACATACTGATCTTGAACACGGCAAAGAGAAAAGTAATATAAAATGTTGCCAAATGTCCCCCCAGTCCTGCCTACTTGGAACAAATCTGTCTATTGTTCAGATACTTCTTTTCTAGACAGCAATATAGATTAATAAAAATGTGTCTTCCAGAAAAACACTAGATTATGAAAAATTTTAGACAGCCAACCTTAGTAAGAAGAGTGGATTTTCACAAGTTAGCTTCAAATTCACAAAACTCATGTCAACATATTACCTTGCAGCCTCTGGTTTATTCCAAGCCACCAGGTATGAAAAGAATGGTGCAAACCTTAAACATTTGGTCACCGGGCCCTGCATATTTCGTATGCAGCAGGCATTTCCGTAATCCTATTAACCTCTTGACACAAAGAATCACTTATGGCATGCAGGAAGCCCTTCCATGTTTTTTTCTTTCAAATTAAATTAAAAAATAACAACTAACAAAACGAAAGAAAGTGATACAGGAGTCTTTTCCCTTTACACATGATATTCATGTGGTGATCAGGATACAATAAACAATGTTTTGCTTCACAGCGGTTGAGCAACTGGATGCCTTACAAGGACAGGTAAACATCAAGCCATTCATATCTAGAAGACCAAAATAAATTCCATGGTGGCGATAGCAAAATCTGAGAAATGGAAAAACACAAGCATTTGCTGAATATTTCAAAGGGGATGGAAAAAAAAAAATCAAATTAAAAGATACCCTGGAAAGCAAATGGTAATATACATCAAAATGCTTAATTAAATGCTTTAACATTATTCAGCCTATTCCAATTGTTATTACTATATTAAAATATATTTTTTAGACAATCTACAACCTTACCACAGCTAAAAGAAGTGAAACAAATTCTCACAGTCAGCACAACAGACACCTCACCAGACTCTCATCCACCCTGCAGCATGAATGTGCTACCTAAACCTTGATCTTGAGAGAACCTATAAACATCCTGAAGCCATAAGTAAATGTTCTCATGATAGCCTGGAGAACTAAAGCTAACTCAATACAGCAAATACACAGTTCTTGTTTGCTGGGTGGTAGGGAACTGCTTCTGCCATTCCAGGTCATATGACTTTCCTCTCCAAAAAAACCAAAGTTTATGACAAAAGAGAGAGAAGTCATAATCTTCCTGAAGGCAGTCTTGCTGCTGTTAAAAAGACAAGAGCAATTCAGAAGGCAGGGCAAAAATACCAGTTCAATGGGGAACAAGAATATGAACAGGACTGAATATGCATCAGTCAGGTTTAAAGACTATTTAAATCATGAGAAAATTGTAGGAAGGAGTGGCACGCAAGGAGGTTGTGTTCTCAAATAAAGAAGATTTAAAATCTCTCTCAGTATTCGTACTAGAGACATGAATGTTAACTCCAAAACTTGTAGCACTTCACAGAAGCAGAATGGCTCCTGGCAAAAGGGATGACTGAAACAGCCTATGACACTGTTACTGTGTGCCTGGTATTTGCTAAGGCACCTCTACGTGATCACCATCGGTTCTTGCTGCAAATACTGCCACAAGGGAAAGAGGAAAAGCAGGCAGCAAGACATACAGTCACGGTTTCTATTAAAAACATGATCAGAATTAAAACTGTAAAATGGCACAAAAAAGTAAAACCAACAGTATTTTTAATTAGAAAAATTTTTTAACAAAAAAAAAACCAAACAACACAACAGAACAAAAGAAACACCTCCAAACCAAAACCTTTGCCATGAACAGTGAAGAAATTCAGCATTCATTTAAAAGTTTTATCATCAACCATCTGTGAGTTAACTTTTACTATTATATAGTCGTATATCACTTATTGCTACATACTGTGAGGAGTAAGGGAGGAGGGCTGGGGGAAAGACATTTAATGACAGTAAGCAGAGTACTTACTAATTTAAATAACTCCCAGAAATGTTCTTATCTACTGAACAAACATTCCAGTGTTTTAATTAAGTCAAGCAGACAGAGATCAAATGAGCATGTATACAGCAATTTAGGAGTAACTCACGGCACTGTAAGATGCACTTTTGTTCCTGAGGCCAAGCTGAGCCTTTGAGTCTTTTTCCCCCAGTTTAAGTTAGAGCACATGGGGAAAAACAGTCTGGAAAATATCTTGCATGGAGGCTCTTTAAACCACTTACACTAAAATTTAACAGTTTTAGTGTTTAGTTGAGTACATAAATTACCAGTAACACTATTATTTAAAAATCAATCTGCTGTTAGGGAGATAGAGCATTCGATAGCACACATTTTCAAAGTTTTAGCCAAATTTACCAACAACTGATCAAAATGAAAGGTTAGCACTACAGGAATCAACGTCTACTTACATTGCTTCTGTCCATTAGCACAAGAAGCTGGAGACCAGACTTGGCTGCAGCGGCCTCCCTGACACGGATCTGCACAACCACAAATTTCACAATGCCTTTGAACATACATCATCAGGCTTTTGTAGGAAGGAGTCACGCTTATTTGTTTGCTCAGCACGTGTCACTGCTGCACATCCAACACTAGAATTACGTATGGGTGCAAAACGCAAGGCTCATACCGGCCATCAAAAGGGTCTATCAGTCTGCCTATACAGGAGTTAAGGAGACACGGAGACAGCACCGAAGATCAGATCTTCTTCCTTACTGTGCTTTTGTGCCTTATTAAAGGCAAAGCAGTGCGGATATGAGGATAATGTGGGCTTAAGAATAAGGAAGACTGACAGGCATGCCCATGCAGTTGCTGGACAACGTGTCATTTGAGGACAAGGCAGCAGAGGAGTTGCCTTCCTACCTCTCCTCTGAGACAGGAGGAAAAACAACATGAATTTGGCTTCATGGACTTCATCCTCAACTATTCTTCCATGCAAGACACACACTCTATTAAAATTAACGCCCAAGTAAACGCAGTATCCCTTGATTGCTAGAGTATTCCTAACTTCTACATCAATTTGCCATTTCTGAAAATTATATTGTGTTATTATATATATCTATTTATTTTTTAAGATAAAAGGTTTATCTTCAGACAGAACAAGTAACACATCACTGGTCAAAAATTTTCATGGCACCTTGAGTATCAAGTCAAACCGAGTCAACAAGCAATGCATTACAGAAGATAAATGTGGGTGGGTGGGTACATCTTACAGCAACTATTTCTCCATTCTATAGAAAAACAAATCAAAAGGCATTCTGAAACATGAGCAAAAAGCTGAAGGTGCAAAAAGGTTGCAGTAAGATCACAGTCACACACAGAATGGAACACTGCCCTTAAATGACAGAATGAGGAAATGACAGAACAAGTCTAGGTATAGAAACATTTTTTGAAGTAGCCTTCCAAGTGAGATGTTCCTCATAACATAGAGGAATGGAAGAATTTTCCACCCAAAAGAATCTAAGAATATACTTCAGAAATTTATTGCAGTCAGAAACCAGGATCGGATAAGGAATAGTGCATTTCTTCCATTATTTGACAGCACAGTTCTTTCCCCTTCAGAGCAGCAAAGACAATTTTACAAAACTGCTTCATTACATCACAAAAGTGTTATGGAATACACCACTTCTTCAACATATGTGTGCTCCCTCACATCAGCATAATAATTTCAGTTGAAACCAATGCAGGCAACCCATAACTAGCAAATTTATGTTTTATGGCTGTCTTCCCTTATCACCAATTGTATAAATATTGGAGGCCTTTATTTCAAAACAGATTTTAAATACTTTAACTAGTCAACCAAAAATCTACCAGAAAATGCTCACTATATATAGATCTATTTAAAACCCACAGCTCTAGACAAATTACACTGTGACTAAATAGAAAGTATCAAAATGCTGTAGAATTGGTTCACTATGTACATCCAAAGAAAAGCATAAAAACAAGCCCAATAAATCATGGAATGCATCTGGAAAATGGAGAGTGGTGACTCAAGAAGATACTTCATGTTTACGTGTAATATTCAGGAGTCAAGAATAAGGACCCAAGCTCTGCATTTAACTCTGGTAAAGGATTCAGAAGAGGAGGACAGAACCTCAGCCACAAATAAAATACACATTGATGCCAAACAGTTAACCTGAGTCTGTGAATTCAGGTTAACATTAGCAGGAGCTGCTAAATGCTCACTCTCTTAGGTGTTGACTCTCATTTTCTACTGACCCTTCATTTAAGTTCACCCACCTTTTTTTCAAGGTCCTAAATTCTTGTGTTCACATATTTCCCATTCTCAAGAACTCAAGAGAATAAGCAAGCATGAATATAATTACCAAAATCCCCCAAAGTTACACATAAAACTTCTTTTCAAGCAAGAGACCTAAGCAATCATCTTTTAAAGTCTGAAAACAAAGACTGTATCACTCCCATTCCTAGTAAGTATTTAGAAGCCTAACATCAGCATTATTCTTTAAATAATAAAGAATAGTGACTAAATAATAGTAATTAACTAATAATAAATTAAATAATACTTTTTAAAATGATAGTATCTAACAAGGTGTTGGGCAAATTAAATGGGAGGAAAAAAAGAGTATATTCAATCATCACATGTAGACACTTTAGATATATCATCTTCATGATGGCTTTTGCCTTTTCACTAGATAAGTTGTCTCATTTCTCTGCAATTCTAACCCTTAGTCTCTCAGTCATCATCACAACAAGACAGGTTGCTATTGGGAAAAGAGGATAATAGATAATATACCTCAATAGGATCCCTGCAGTGGAAAGGACAAATCAGCAACCATGTAAGATAAGCATGTAAGTAACCGTGGAGATAATCTCATGTTGGAAAGTTTTCAGTCAGGAAGAGGTGGTAGGAAAAGAGTAGAAATGTCTCACGGTAGAAAAAGAGAAATGAAGCAGAGCTTTTACTGGATAAGAGTAGAGGTGGGAAATGAGGATTTCAAAGATTACGGCTTAAAATAGGCAGTTTGAAGAAGCATGCAGAAAGTCAAGGAAACAACTACATGAGAAAACAGTACTAGGCAATGTGGCAGCTCCTTCTGTCTAACCCCCCCAAAAAGCAAGCTACGTGCTAAAGTATAAGTCATAAAAAAACTTTAGGGAGTTCAGCAGGGTCTAGTCTCTCACATGAAAGTAGGCATTTATGACAAGGAGCAGATTTAACTGTGGGGACTAAAGTGAAAGCCACAAAAATTATGGTGGCGCTCAATATTTCAGGGCTGAAGATACAGAGATCACTGAACGGAGCTAGAAGGCTCCTGGGAAGTCAGTTGGAGCACAGCAGGAAGAAAACACTTTAAGGGTAACGGGTCCCTCAGACAAAAGCATAACACCTTCAGACAACAGAAACACAAGGCACGCTAAGAGCAAGCCCTTTGTGGAAAACCCGGTAATGTCTACAGAGCTATTTACAAAGCACTTCAGCACCCTTCTGAATGTTATCCTGGACATATCACTCACTGTCACAACAAAGTCTTGCCATGGCTGAGAATAAACCAGGGTTCCCCAGTTCCAGTTGTGTTCTCCAGAAACTAGAAGTCAAGACATATGCGTGTTCTCCTTAAAAACCTCCAAGGAAAAGAACTGGTTGTAAAGTTTATAAAGCAGTATTCATGCCTTTCTCTCTCCCCCGCCTCTCTCCATTCTGTGTCTAGGAGGCCTTTTTATATCTTTCTTCATGAAAATAAAAGAACTACTGCCAGCCCTGCCCCAGCACCAGAGACAGCCAGAGACCTCCTGGGCCATACCAACAGGGACACAGCCAGTATCTTGCAGGAAGAGAGGGATCATCCCTTCTGCTCAGCACTTGTTAGACTGTATCTGGAAGACTGTGTCCATTTTTGTTACTTCCCTATAGAAAAAAAAAAAAAAAGATTGATAAACTGTCAAAAGTTCAGCAGAGGGCCACAAGGATAGCCAGGAGATGGAGCAACTCCCCTGTAAGGAGATGCTGGGGGAGCTGGACTGGTTCAGCCTGAAGAAGAGATGGCTTTGAGGGTCCTAATAGTAGCCTGTCCATACCTACAAGGAGGGTATCAAGAAAATGAAGCCAAAGTCTTTACAGTGAAGCATGGCTAGAGGTTGAGAGACAACAGATATTAATAGAAAACAGAGAGGCTCAGATTGGACATCTCTTCCATCTCTTTTGGAATTTGGTTCATCAAATATGGGAAGGACCACAAAGGAAAGGAAACAATTTCCTTTGTATGAGGAGGGGGTCAATAACCAACTCAGCTCTCTACAGAAGAGAGGTGTACTGGACCTCAATAAACTGCCTGCTCACTACAAACAGCCTTGAAAAGAGCTGAAAATGCAATATAACTTCTGTGATAGCTTTGAAGATCACCACCTTAGCTTTGGACCTGACTTTGGACTTCCTCTTAATGTTCCAGTCGACTAAATTTAATTCCTGATTACAAGGAGGAGAGAGAGCACTAAAGTTTGCTTTTATGAAGAAAGAGTGTTTTGGTCTTTTTTTTTTTTACTAAGCTATGTACGTCAGTAGCTAGTAACTAAATTTAATTCCTCTGTTAGCATGTGTTAACATCAATATGATGTGAAATGGGTCACTTAATGTATCTAGTACTTCACTCATTTTTCTTCTGATGAACAAGTCAGTTGGCATCAGCCTATTTAGCAAAGGCATCCCAACACCAACACATTACAATTACCGTTTCTCAAGAAATCATGAATCAAAAAAGGAGAGCCTACTGATTGGTTCTGATTAGAAGAAAAAAAAAGAGGAAAAAAGAAAAGTAAGCCAGCAACAACAACAACAAAAAAATGCTTCAGATCAATCTCCCATAGAACAGACAATTTTCAGAGGGATTTGTTCACAAACAGCTACAAGGATGGGAAAAGCAACATTGCCCAGGCCCTCTGACATCCAGGTTGATGTCTACTAGGAACAGCGTGCAGGCAGTTTTCAAAAGGCACATTGCATAACTGTGTAGGGCTCAGCACTCAACAAAAGGGTGGGACTGGGAGCTCACAAGGAATATTCATACATAGAATTTCAAATAGGCGTAACAAAGAGGCCTCCAAACTTTATCAGCCCCAGGAGCAACTGTTGTTTTATCCAGTCTAAACCAGAACAACTTTTACTGATTGCAACTGATTGCATTTTTGTTTTTTTCCTGGGAAGCGAAGGAATAGTCTGGCACACTGATTCATGGTGTTACTACACTGGCTTTCCTCAGCTGGAACATTCCTTCAGCATCCCATGAAGAGCTATTAAAAATACGTAAATCACAAGAACCATCTGTCCCCTGCAGAGAGGAGGGAAAGAGGAACTACAGTGGGTTTTCCTTCTTGCTGCACAGTGTTTACCCCTTCCTGTTTGTGAGACAAGCCCACTTTATCCTGAGTACTGAACACCTACATCCAATATACATTTTATCTGTTTAGATAAACTCTAGGTTGCATAGGAAGAAGGCATAAATCTGATGGGACGTGAGATGAAAGACAGCATACTGGTATGGTGGGAGAAAGGACGTGATCTGTCTCTTCCCTTCTCCACAAAACCATCATCAGTTGGGGATTTTTTTACATCACATCATCTTCCACCGCAGTTGACACTCTTCCTTTAGGCTTTTACCTATGTGCCTGCGAATATATATTTTTAAATGTAGTCTTTGCAAGTACTCTTATAAGAGAAAAATTGGATTTTCTATGAAAATTCAATCTTTACAATGGTGTCTGCTTTCAATTTTTCATTAAAACAACATTGTACTGAATTTTTATTCACACCAGCAGAATATTCTTCTACCCTCTAAGCAAAACCCTTTACTGCTCTGCTATCTCCAAAGAATAGGATGCAATTAAGCAAACAGAAAGGTGGTGTGATACGTACCCATAAATTATAATTAATAAAAAAAGGAAAAAAAGGTAGGTAAAGTACCTTTTAAGAACAGTATGTTTTTGCTTTCACAAAGGCATCTAATCCTCTGTGCCTCATCAGGAGGAAACATTACTTGTCATCAAAGGAAGTTATTGTTCCCAGTTAATTAATGACTGTAACACGCCTTGGGATCTTGGAATGTAAAATATCATTGCTATTACACAATGCTGAGGTCTATTCAATCAGTTAAGTATTTCTATTAATGTGTATAACCCAAATGTGTTGCGCTGTTTACTTTGAGCGTATCCTTTCTAAGCAATTTCACAATCTTCCCCCAATCCTGCAAAATACAGCTTGTAAAATTGGCAAGTAGCTATAAAAATATCAACCCTTATTGATCCTCAAATCAGATCCACATCCTACAAATCTCCAAAAATTCCAGTGCTTATTGCAGCGGTTCCTGCTAAAGGTAGGATTATCCAACATGACAAAAGTACGCAACATTACAGCATTTTGCAGACAGAAAATACTTTTGTGATCCTCTGTCCTGAATGCTGCTCTGATGAACTTGCAGAGATGCATACAGCAATTTTCTTTCCACGTGCTGCTCTGGCAGCAACCGTTGTACATGCACATGACTTCTCACTGCAAACAGAGCAACACGCTTCAAACGTGAATGCAATAGTCTATGCAGTTGGAGGACCTAATGACGTCGCAGTCATTAAGCCAGGAAGCATTCATTCTTTTCTATATCAAAAAGACACGCAGTGAAGATCCACATTTTTTACTTAAGATGAAAGGATATCACAGATATCATAGGATATCTTTTCTGATTGTGGATTTCCTATGTGGATCGTGATTTTCCTGTGTGGACTTCACAGGAAGAGAGTATTATATGCTTCAATACTTTTCTAACATATATAGCCTTTACCTTGTCGACTTCTTTACAATTTCTTGTTTTCTTTGATAATCATTTTTCTCTACCTCAGGGTTTCAAAGTGGGTTTTATAACTTCTCCTTCAAGAACAAAGAGAGCACAAACCAAGACAAAATCACGTTTGTCATTGCTAAGTGGTGCTATACACACAGATATATTATTTATGGCAACCAAAAGGATAAAATGAATCAGCACACACACACAGAGCACATATTTGAACCACTCAAGTTTGGAGATACGGAAAATCATCCCAAAGGTTTAAGAAATAAAGGAAAACAACATATTTCTGTTCACAGATATAGACAATTTCTGTTGTGCCTTAAGCATTTGCCAATAGAACAAATTGAAATTTGATTGCTAGAACCACAGAGCTATAAAGAGCGTCCCAGTCAGAACCAGCATAAAACCACAAATAAAAAGCTGCCCAGTGTGCCAAAGACTGTCTAAAATCAGGAACTTTTTATTTAGCAAAGATGAAAAAGGAAAAGTTCTGATGCAGTTGTCAGAGAGGAGCACGTTTCACAGCCACTGAGTTGTGGAAGCACAAAACTGCCCTCCCAGGGCTTCTAAGCCCCACACGAACAGCCTCAGCTCCTCACCACAGCCCTGAAGAGCAGCACCAGCTTCTGGCTTTAAGGTCAGAACAAAACCTCTGATGCCAAAGAAACATAGCATGCAAAAGCCCTGGCAGGAAGAACATAGAGGAGCGCTGAGAAGTTGCTCCTCCCTCCGCATCTCATGACTACAGAATACAAAATAGTTAATAAGTTGGATGCATGCTAAAAGTTAAATTTAGAAATTAATTTAAATCTTTGAAGTAGTAAGATGATGCACCTCTTCTGGCTCTACAAATGCAGCCAAGTGGAGTCTAATGCTAGCGGGCTCTCAGACCGTGAATCTTAATTCTGCTAGATCAAGAAAACCAGTGGGTAAAAGGATGCTGCTGAGCACTAAGACTCACCTTTTGGATCATGTACAAAGAAACCTGTAGCTAGTCAACTCACCTCAGCTTAATTTGCAATGCACAGACTTCACAAAAACTGCCTTGTCTACACATGTTATTGGGGATCTGTTGGGATCTCTTCATTCAATCTAGGAAAGCATTCACCAAACCACACTAGTACTAGGGCCTATTTAACGTTGTAAGAGGATATGCTGCTGCTTCATCTATTTTCTCCCAGGAAAAGGAGTGTACAAACAGCAGTATTAGGGCAATGAAAGGGTCTCTGCAGCCCAGCTGTGGCCCCACTAGGAAAGAGGTCGAAATGGTGAGAGGTATCACCAAATACCACCTATA
The DNA here is from genome assembly GCA_013400055.1 of Nycticryphes semicollaris. Lineage (NCBI taxonomy): Eukaryota > Metazoa > Chordata > Aves > Charadriiformes > Rostratulidae > Nycticryphes > Nycticryphes semicollaris. The sequence continues at coordinate 93,071 of VXBJ01005431.1, read as the reverse complement.
TTGCCTGGTTCAGTAGGTCATTCCGTGGTGGTCACAAAGGTTTATGTACAGTTTGCAACAACCACATATAACAAAAGCATGTTTACACAAACTAATTAAAAAGTTAGTAACAGTAACCAGGGTGACAATGTCAAAAAGCAGCATACGAGACACATAACATGATGCTAAGTGTTACCTAACCCTTACTGTCCCTATATAAGAAAGCATGTTTTGAATAGACAATCTAAACACGGTTAACCTTCTTGCAATTCAGTGCTTAGTTTTGTCTTTATCTATACTATACTATCCAATTGATTATGTTTCTTAAGGAGCTTTAACTACCAGAAATACAATACGCTAATAACTACATATGTATTTTACAGATGTGTTGTCAATATTCAGTTTGGACTGTAATAGATGTACATATTAACAGAGTCCTCAAGAATCAGCATTGAAAGAGCCATCCTATCCACTTTAATCAAGAAAACCATGGTAAAGCTTACATGAACTAACTCATTTACCGCTTACTGGCATGAAAATGGATTTATTTTAAAGACAAAAATTACTGCAAATATATAAAGCCAGACAACTTCAAAGCATACTTCAAAAAGTCTACTTGATTTTTGTTCTAGTTGAATCTCCAAAGTACTTTCTAGCTATACAATATATGTACAGGTTTTCCCAGAGGTGAAATGTTACTCACAAGCTCGCGTGGTTATCAGGTATTGATTCAGAAGTAGTCCATTGTTTATAATAAAGACATAAAATGAGATATAGTACTTTTGACCATTTGGAAGTTGCATTTTAACCAGGCTAGTAAGTCAAAAGATGAAACAATGGTGTGTTTATGTCTACTTCCATGAAAAGCTTTTTTTTTTGGTATGTGTTTTAATATGGAACTCTTAAAAATACCCTCACATACCCAAAAGAACGTAAGAGTATAATGTGACACTGTTTTCTCATATAACACTGGCTGCGACTTAACAGCTTGAGGGTGCCACTTGATAGCTATGGATCCGGATCCTCTTGAAAACTAGGCCCATTCACTTACCAAAATGTTTTCCTGATCTGACTTCTGCACAACAATTTTTAAAGGCACATACCATTTTCANTTACAGCAATCACAAAACAAAACATTCTAGTTGATTTAGGATACACCACGTAGCAGAATTTTGAGTGTTTCTTTTAAACAAACACATCTGTCAAGTCACAGCTTAAAACAATTACAGACCCCTGTTCACTGGTAAAGTTAAATCTGGCAGTCAGATAAAAAAATCAGCTGCAGTAAATGTCTAATCAACCTCAAGGCCAAAATAAGCTCAGTTTTGTTTTACTGTGAGCTTTTGTTGGTTTTATTGTTGCTACTACACCAAACAGAAATACACCTGCATGAGATACAAACACAGGCACTGAGTCAGATTATTGTAGCTTCCCATGATCAAGGTTCTTCCAGGCAAACCAGAACTCACCTCCAACTTTCAAGCTTGTTTCTCTTGACCAAATCAAATCCTATTTCTATTTCTGTATATAAAGAAGGATAACAGAATTAGCATAATTTTAGACATTCATAAACTAACAGACAGAGCCTATTTAATAGCTGTTCATGCAGTTTACACTGTCTCCCAACAGCCCAATGTAAGTACCTACAGTAGTTTCTCACCACACTAGTTGGGTGTCCTGGATGTCTTTGCCTGGAACGCTCAAGCCATCATCCAAACAGTAGCTACGAACAGGAGACTACGTTCACACTCAGAGGAATATTTGCTATTTAGCTACCATTAAAAGGGGATTATTTTGTTTCTTTAAGCTGAATCTTCCAGAATAGAATAGAAAGTAAATATGCTCATGACTAAGAAAATTTAATAATGCATCTGGATGTGTTTACCTGGTTTCAAAGAATAAAAATATTGACATGAAGAAGCAGGAAGTTCTTCCATATTTGGCCCTAGTTACTGAAGACAAACTATCAGGTTTCATTGTTTTGAACAAAATATTCAGTAATTGACATCAATTAATTCTGTAATGATTTACTGATACATTTTTCTTGTTTTTCCTTCCTACTGTATTCTATGATCAAATTTCTGTTACAACAACAAGCAGTTAAAGATTACACATTTGAAACTGTAATACCTTGAAAAGTCATGAAATACTGAAATGCTACAAATATTTCATTAATGGATCTCTTCTGTAATTTGATGTAATCCATGTTATCCCTTGGAGCAAGGCATAGAAAAGTATCTGGGTAATAGTAACAGGAAACCTTTCTCTTCCTTCACCTAAACAAAAATATCTGATGTTTCAGTGCCATTAAGTTATTCAAAGCAACCAGAGTCAAAGTGAGGTGGCAAATGGCAGTTGTGACTTATTTCTGAGTGCAGAAAGCAAAGCTGTTCTACCCAGGAGCTGAGAAGGGGAGGCTCAATCTTACATCATGTTTTGTATCCGCCTTTTTCTTCAGGATTCAACGACATCTGGGTTATGTGAGTTACATTTCAGTACCGCAGAGGTTGGAAAGATTCTTGAGTAAAGCATCATCGTTTGTGTGTCCTATCTGGAAAGGCGGGCAAAATCTTCTGCCCCACCAAGAAGGGAAGAGAACACAGCACAAGCTGAGGGACAGCCATTCATTTGTTTCGATATGAAGCTTCTCCTTATATTTTCAGGGAGATATAAAAATCACTTTCTTCTGGTAAGATAGGTGGTTCAGGAGAAGAAATGCCCAGAGAAACAAAAATGGACTTGTTTTCTGCAAGTAAAAGAAACCAGTTTGTTTTTCTTGTCCTGTATGGTTCTCTGTTATACAGAGACTGTGGTGGAAGTTCCATATGAGCTGAGTGACTGGCAGAAGTGGCTGACAGGACAGGGCTTCACAGCTGCTTCCACTTACTCTTTTGGCTTGGCAGAGGTCTCTCTCTCACCAGACTGCTGCCCGGGAGCACATGGCTCTCCGCAGGAACCCAGCAGAAGCCGATGATCCCTGGGAAGGGTCACTCTGGCTGCAGCAGAAGTACAGGTTCCCACCTTTAGCACCCAATTGTAACTACTCCATACTATTAGTGAACTACACCAACAAAAGTTCATCTTCCATTGGCCACCCACTTCTAAATACAGTAGTGACATCTAGACAACTCACTGGGTCTTGCTAAAATAATAACAAACAGCTTTCCTAAACCACAGAGACAAGTTCCAGTGCAGTAACTGAGTCATGACATGGCAAATCAGTCTTGAATACATCAACACTCAAGTGCTCTCTTTAGGACAGTAAATAGAGGGACAAAAAACCATCTCATCTCCCACTGCTTAATTCACACTTTCTCACGCACTTTCTTAGGATATCTCTTGACTGATTAGATTTCTTTGGGAGTTTCCAAGACTAAGTCCTTTGCAAATCCCCAATAAGACACAGTGATTACAAGAGCTGTATACAACAGCCAAATGGAACAAAAAGAGTAGAAGGCTTGATTTAGCAACAAGCTAGACCAGTGATTCTAATCATGCTTTTCTACGCTGTTCACAGCGCTGTCCTCATGTTGCTACTTTAATTTCAAACACTCCACAGAGCAGCATTTTTACCCTTATTAGCCTGATTTCCAGGATCATGAAAGATTAAAAGAATCATGCTGAGTTGAGGGTGAGGAAGCAGTAGGCATGAAAATCTAAACATAAGCCATTATGAGACACTACTTCAACAGGAAAGCAGTACTAGCAGGATATAGGATTTTACATTTGTTATTTTTTCCATTTCAGTCATAAACAAGGGACTTCAGCCAAAGGAAAAAAAAAAATTAAAAATAATGGGCAGAAATAAAATTGGGACCCCTTGAGGTCCCAAGATAAAAGCTACAGGCACTAAACCCACTACTTATACACGTTTTCTGAACACATGTGTTCTCTGGTGAAAGAAACAGAGCGCACCTCACGACATCCAAAATTAGACCAGCAGCATAGTAAATTCAAGTATCATTAGATTATAAACAAGCCAGTTCTCATGAATGTTGAGCACCCAAAAGTACCCATTAGCCCCCCTGAAAGTCAGTGGGAGGCAGACTGGGGAGGGTGAAAAAATGCAGATGGACGCAGCCACTAGGTCCCCACAAGCACCATGGGAACCAACAGTATGNAAAAAAAAAAAACAACAAACACCACACCCACCCACCCCCCCCAAAGTAGGGATAGAATATTGGAATCTAGAAATCTAGTAACTCCTGGCCTACCAAAAATTAGAACAGGTTCTAGCAGAAACCTGCCCAAAAAAGAAAAAAAAAAAAAAACAACAAACACCACACCCACCCACCCCCCCCAAAGTAGGGATAGAATATTGGAATCTAGAAATCTAGTAACTCCTGGCCTACCAAAAATTAGAACAGGTTCTAGCAGAAACCTGCATTTCTTGGCCTTTTTTTTTTTTTTTTACAGCAATCACAAAACAAAACATTCTAGTTGATTTAGGATACACCACGTAGCAGAATTTTGAGTGTTTCTTTTAAACAAACACATCTGTCAAGTCACAGCTTAAAACAATTACAGACCCCTGTTCACTGGTAAAGTTAAATCTGGCAGTCAGATAAAAAAATCAGCTGCAGTAAATGTCTAATCAACCTCAAGGCCAAAATAAGCTCAGTTTTGTTTTACTGTGAGCTTTTGTTGGTTTTATTGTTGCTACTACACCAAACAGAAATACACCTGCATGAGATACAAACACAGGCACTGAGTCAGATTATTGTAGCTTCCCATGATCAAGGTTCTTCCAGGCAAACCAGAACTCACCTCCAACTTTCAAGCTTGTTTCTCTTGACCAAATCAAATCCTATTTCTATTTCTGTATATAAAGAAGGATAACAGAATTAGCATAATTTTAGACATTCATAAACTAACAGACAGAGCCTATTTAATAGCTGTTCATGCAGTTTACACTGTCTCCCAACAGCCCAATGTAAGTACCTACAGTAGTTTCTCACCACACTAGTTGGGTGTCCTGGATGTCTTTGCCTGGAACGCTCAAGCCATCATCCAAACAGTAGCTACGAACAGGAGACTACGTTCACACTCAGAGGAATATTTGCTATTTAGCTACCATTAAAAGGGGATTATTTTGTTTCTTTAAGCTGAATCTTCCAGAATAGAATAGAAAGTAAATATGCTCATGACTAAGAAAATTTAGTAATGAATCTGGATGTGTTTACCTGGTTTCAAAGAATAAAAATATTGACATGAAGAAGCAGGAAGTTCTTCCATATTTGGCCCTAGTTACTGAAGACAAACTATCAGGTTTCATTGTTTTGAACAAAATATTCAGTAATTGACATCAATTAATTCTGTAATGATTTACTGATACATTTTTCTTGTTTTTCCTTCCTACTGTATTCTATGATCAAATTTCTGTTACAACAACAAGCAGTTAAAGATTACACATTTGAAACTGTAATACCTTGAAAAGTCATGAAATACTGAAATGCTACAAATATTTCATTAATGGATCTCTTCTGTAATTTGATGTAATCCATGTTATCCCTTGGAGCAAGGCATAGAAAAGTATCTGGGTAATAGTAACAGGAAACCTTTCTCTTCCTTCACCTAAACAAAAATATCTGATGTTTCAGTGCCATTAAGTTATTCAAAGCAACCAGAGTCAAAGTGAGGTGGCAAATGGCAGTTGTGACTTATTTCTGAGTGCAGAAAGCAAAGCTGTTCTACCCAGGAGCTGAGAAGGGGAGGCTCAATCTTACATCATGTTTTGTATCCGCCTTTTTCTTCAGGATTCAACGACATCTGGGTTATGTGAGTTACATTTCAGTACCGCAGAGGTTGGAAAGATTCTTGAGTAAAGCATCATCGTTTGTGTGTCCTATCTGGAAAGGCGGGCAAAATCTTCTGCCCCACCAAGAAGGGAAGAGAACACAGCACAAGCTGAGGGACAGCCATTCATTTGTTTCGATATGAAGCTTCTCCTTATATTTTCAGGGAGATATAAAAATCACTTTCTTCTGGTAAGATAGGTGGTTCAGGAGAAGAAATGCCCAGAGAAACAAAAATGGACTTGTTTTCTGCAAGTAAAAGAAACCAGTTTGTTTTTCTTGTCCTGTATGGTTCTCTGTTATACAGAGACTGTGGTGGAAGTTCCATATGAGCTGAGTGACTGGCAGAAGTGGCTGACAGGACAGGGCTTCACAGCTGCTTCCACTTACTCTTTTGGCTTGGCAGAGGTCTCTCTCTCACCAGACTGCTGCCCGGGAGCACATGGCTCTCCGCAGGAACCCAGCAGAAGCCGATGATCCCTGGGAAGGGTCACTCTGGCTGCAGCAGAAGTACAGGTTCCCACCTTTAGCACCCAATTGTAACTACTCCATACTATTAGTGAACTACACCAACAAAAGTTCATCTTCCATTGGCCACCCACTTCTAAATACAGTAGTGACATCTAGACAACTCACTGGGTCTTGCTAAAATAATAACAAACAGCTTTCCTAAACCACAGAGACAAGTTCCAGTGCAGTAACTGAGTCATGACATGGCAAATCAGTCTTGAATACATCAACACTCAAGTGCTCTCTTTAGGACAGTAAATAGAGGGACAAAAAACCATCTCATCTCCCACTGCTTAATTCACACTTTCTCACGCACTTTCTTAGGATATCTCTTGACTGATTAGATTTCTTTGGGAGTTTCCAAGACTAAGTCCTTTGCAAATCCCCAATAAGACACAGTGATTACAAGAGCTGTATACAACAGCCAAATGGAACAAAAAGAGTAGAAGGCTTGATTTAGCAACAAGCTAGACCAGTGATTCTAATCATGCTTTTCTACGCTGTTCACAGCGCTGTCCTCATGTTGCTACTTTAATTTCAAACACTCCACAGAGCAGCATTTTTACCCTTATTAGCCTGATTTCCAGGATCATGAAAGATTAAAAGAATCATGCTGAGTTGAGGGTGAGGAAGCAGTAGGCATGAAAATCTAAACATAAGCCATTATGAGACACTACTTCAACAGGAAAGCAGTACTAGCAGGATATAGGATTTTACATTTGTTATTTTTTCCATTTCAGTCATAAACAAGGGACTTCAGCCAAAGGAAAAAAAAAAATTAAAAATAATGGGCAGAAATAAAATTGGGACCCCTTGAGGTCCCAAGATAAAAGCTACAGGCACTAAACCCACTACTTATACACGTTTTCTGAACACATGTGTTCTCTGGTGAAAGAAACAGAGCGCACCTCACGACATCCAAAATTAGACCAGCAGCATAGTAAATTCAAGTATCATTAGATTATAAACAAGCCAGTTCNAAAAAAAAAAATTAAAAATAATGGGCAGAAATAAAATTGGGACCCCTTGAGGTCCCAAGATAAAAGCTACAGGCACTAAACCCACTACTTATACACGTTTTCTGAACACATGTGTTCTCTGGTGAAAGAAACAGAGCGCACCTCACGACATCCAAAATTAGACCAGCAGCATAGTAAATTCAAGTATCATTAGATTATAAACAAGCCAGTTCTCATGAATGTTGAGCACCCAAAAGTACCCATTAGCCCCCCTGAAAGTCAGTGGGAGGCAGACTGGGGAGGGTGAAAAAATGCAGATGGACGCAGCCACTAGGTCCCCACAAGCACCATGTGAACCAACAGTATGCTGTGCATTTTATTTCACAGAAAAAAACTCATTTAGAGGACTACTAACCCTCAGTCCAGTCAATCTATCAGTTCTCCTTCCTGCTCTGTCAATATACCACTCTTTGTAGAGCCACAATGAAAACTGAACTGTTAAAGTGATCTAGATGAAAAATACCTCCTTGAAAGAGCATCAGATTAATCTCAACTTCAAGGGATTACATAAAAATCAAGGCAGAAGCAAGCTTTAAATATAAGGGCCACAGGGGAAAGTCAGTGGTCTATCACTAAACACTTTGATGTTGCCTATGTATCAACAGGCAGAGCCTGCTGACATATTGTAATGATAAAATGTGCCCGAATGAATATATGTGCTGTCTTGCGAGTATATAAATCCAAATCAATTTCAGGCTGGTGACAAAGATTAAACAAAACAAGGGGAGAAACAAATAAAAAAAAATATTAAAATCTATGTTTTCAGCAGGATTGGTTCCTGACAGCGTACTATGCAACCGATTTAATAGCAGTGCTGGTAAAAACCGGAGAAAAGTGGTGAGGAAGCATTATTCCTCCACCAACAGGCACCTGAATTTAAGATTAACTGAAAGTAACTATGAAACCACAGGCAGTTAAGCACTTCGAAAATCGTGGGTTCAGAAACTCAGTTTCTAGGTATTTTGCCCAAGAGAATTGTAGTGTGATTGGGAGGGGATGGGGGTGGAAAGCCCAAAACAAAAACTCACCAAACATCACCACAAACTAGTAAAGGAATAAAATAGCAAGTTACCTTCATTTGCAAATGAAAAATATTTGTCTCTATTTTGTTACAAACAAAGCCTCACATTTCTGTGTAAATGCAGTATCAGCAGCAAAGCCAATCCCACTTTCCTTAACTGCAGTGTTTTATCTAATAAACCATGCGTCTTAGAAAATTATTTTCACCCTGCAAAATAAGAGCAAGTCACACAGCTCCGCTATTGGCTGGAAAAATTAGAACTTAATTAAATAACAAATACTTTTCTTTTTACAAGGAAAACTGGCTTGCTTGTATTCCAACGCAGACATAATTTATAGATGAGTTCAGGTGAGTCTCTTGATATCATGCTCTCCAAACTACACCGCTTTTTCACTAATGCACTTGAAGCATTAGGAAACAGTATACTCGAACATCTGGAAAAGGGATTCTGCGATTGTGAAATCCAGTTTGTAAGCAGAAAAAAATCCCTCTTCTGGGAGAGAAAAGAAAATGGAGAGCCAAAGCACTTCCAAAGGAGGAAGAGGATGGGATTTTTGCCTGCCTTCAAACTCAGCATGAGTGAGTATGAACAGTTAAATAATCCATCCTTTCATTGTACTTCACAACAAAACCAGTAAAACCCCAGAACCAGGAGTGTCACTCAGTGAAAGCCAAGCCACTTGTGTACTCCTGACAAGATGGGTTTTTTAGATGCAATGAGGTGCATGGAAAGATCAAGAACTTAAGTAAGACCCCAAACTGAACACTGCTGCCCTTGGTATTGTAACTCAAGAGGAAGAACAAAACATCAGCATTTGTTTCTACAATTCAAGAGCTGCTTTTTTTTAGTTCTGCAGGAGTGGCTGAATCTCCCAGGTGTTCCAACACTGGCTGGCAGGGATCAGCTCCATCAATAAACTGCATGGCTCATCTTTTATCACAGCTAGAATTGTCTGCACATGCAAACTCTTCACAATGCAGTTCAAATGATCCCTTAATGTGCAAACTGCCCAGTCCATCAAAGCCATCTGGAAAAAATCTCATATTCGGCAATAAGACCCAGCCATCTACATTGGTTATAGATTTGGATGTCTCTTTAGGTAAGGTGGTATCATACCACTGTAATACAAAGCCTGAGAAGCTTTGTATTAAATACCTTAAGTGTCGCTAACAGAAATAATATTAGAAACTGCAGACATAAGATTAAAAAAAAAATAAAATAACAGAAGCTGCAACTTCAGAATTTCTGGAAATGTCACTAGTCTTCAAGTCTATACAAATACAGTAAAAAAGAAGGAACAAATTTGACCTGTAGATTTACTGAGGAAGACGGAAAGCCAAGAATCAGATAACTTTCCAATACATCAAAAAGTATCTGCAGAAACTGGCTTTTCACGTAAGCCAACACGAACTCTTGGTTCGCAAACACAAAGCTGTCCAAGTAAAGTAGCTGTAGCATCACAGGAAGAGGGGAAAAAAAGGCATCAGCTGTTGGTATGAGAAACATCACAGGAACTACCAAAGACAGACTGGCTTGTGGTTTCCTTTGGGTTAGCAGAAATCATACTTTGCCGATTGCCTTAGAGTAAGTATTTGCCAGCAAATTACCACAACAGTTTCCTCTTATGGATAAAGCGCGTGCTCAGATTGTGATCCTGTATCACTAAACCAGAGAAGTTCTGTTACTGATTTTGACAGTTCTTAGAAAAAATACACACCAAATCCTTCGTATCTAATAACTTTTGGAGCAAAACCTTAGCAGAATTCAAAAGGTGGAGAGGGCTTTGCAGCATCAAGCTAAAGGAAGTGCAGTGTGGTAACTTTTGGCAAATGCTATCATTATAAACTGTGACCATGGTAACAAGGAGGACTTTTTTTTTTCCTCTAGACCCTGGGGGAAAAAGAAAATACATGGACATTTCTCTGTGTGTACATATATTAGTCTTCGTACGTCACTACAATGTTTGTGTGTCAAGACCTTGCTTTAGAACAGCTGCTCGTTACCTAGTATAATGTATATTCCCATTGATTTCCTGCTAAAAAAGGAAACAAGATATGCACAATTTTTCTTTCTTTTCTCCACTGCTTGCCCAAAATGGCACACTTCTAAAAAGAGACCTGAAGAAGCTTTCAGATGACAAATGAGTGGCAGGAAAGGGAAGATGTTGCTACTTAATAAACACATAACAAAATGCCAAGTGCCTTTTGATCTGTTATTTCTGGCCAATTTTTTTTTCCAAGTGTGTATCTTTAGAAACCACAATTAAATTACTTTCCCCTTCAGATAGCATGGGGAACGGGAGGAGGGATACAAAAAATAATCAACTACTAAAAATGCTGATAGCTATAAATGGCTTCTTTGGCAAAGTAAGAGTCAATTTTAAAAAACAATTAAATGACAAGGCTACAAGTACTTACCAAGTTATAAATCACTTTTCAAGTAAACAGCGGCATAGGAAAAGATTCTGAATACTCTGTGCTGAAAAGTAGCATTTAAATAGTGTAACAAAATGGCACTGCACTACTCAAAGCAACACTTAGCATGTAAAACTGACGCCATTGAAATCCCACCTTCAGTCTTCTTCCAGCAGATGCAGCAGAACAGCCTGACCCACAGCTGGCTCTAACCCACTGGTTAAAACTAACTCCTGTTTACCTTCCTTAAAGATGCAAACAACATGATTAAATAAGATTTTTCAGCTTTAATCTTAGAGCACAGACTTCTACATTACTGTGTACTTTGTATGTAAGTGCTTAATGTACACATAGTGCTGCCACCCTATTTGGGAATCACTAGTTTGCCTGTGTAAAAGCATCGCAGAATAATTTTGATAAGGAGGGACCTCTGGAACTCACCCAGTTCAACCCCCTGCTCTAAGAAGAATGAGATGTCAACGAGAAATACAGGAGAAAGCATTAATACCGAAACAATTTTATTATGAAACACTCACAAAAAGAGGTGATTTAATCTCTCACTTGGAGAAATGCCAACAGACTACTAGAAACCCAACTACTTCACAGAAAGGGCCAGGAAACCACAGACCCGTTCTGTTGGTCAATGGGGAGACCCACTAGGGTACAACTGGTAGGTACCCATCAGCAAACTCAGTTCTCAGCTACCAAAATCCCATCACCTGCACAGGAATCACATGAACATATTTGTGTTCTGACTGTATGCAAAGAATGTAAATATCACAAATTCCTCATGAAACTCCACTTTGAAGACAACTCTACCATACATCCATTCCTCTTGTGTAATATCTACCACACCCTCCAGTTAAACATGCCAAGAACAACCACGGGAAAAAATAAATTAAACAGCCCCCTCAAACTCACCATCATCTATCAATGAGTCACTCCTAAATGTAAAGATATTTTCACTGAACTTAGTGTATCTTAGAATTCTGAATCAAATTTATATTTTCATTATTTTGTACCCCACTGCCATCCTGCAATGAGGCACTACTTTCAGCTGCAAGAAATTCTGTGTTCTTGAGCACTGTCACAGTG
>VXBJ01005431.1:4915-77391 GCA_013400055.1 Nycticryphes semicollaris | reverse complement strand
AAAAAAAAAAAAAAGGAAATATGGGAAGCAAAATTAGCAAATTCTTGAGCCCTGCCTTAACACAGAACTTTAACACCTCAGCAGAAATACAAGGATAAGTGAAAGAAGCTGTTATAAGTCTTCTGTACTGGCAATATTAACAAAATCCAGAATAAGAGCAAGCAAGACGGGAACCACAGTATTCCAAGCAACCCTGAAGTTTGTTGGTTTTTGTTTGTTTTTAAATAGGCATACTTACTTAAATAACTTCAGAACATGTATTATTACATGATTTTCAAATTCCTCTCACAAGGTTCAAGATGTGACATTGGCTTAGAATTTTTGGCTTTTAACACTACAGTTCTGTAGCAGTAGATTTGAGGTCTGATACATGCAGGTTGTATATGACTATTAATGCCATAAAAGTGAAATTAATCAGTTAGAAACTGTAATACCAGAAGATGGAGCAGTCATTATATCCCAGATTCAAGGGCATCCCTTTGAGGAACCTCCATAAACTTTAACTGCAGGGGCAATAAACACTAAGTGCCAGCTCACATTAACTGGAATAAAAAAAAAAAAAACAGTGAGTTGATTTGTCCATAATGCTTATAAAAATTTTATCTCAAGTAAATGATTTATAATACCAGATTCTGTCAGAGCTGCTCCTCTTTCTGCCCCTCGTAAGCAGACTATCCTTCTCTTAAGGAAAGATACCTTTCAACAAGAGAAAGAGACAATCTTCCCTCAATTTGTCAATTGATATTCTTCAACAGGATATGATAAGATACTGTTGCAAACAGACATCTACTTTTAAAAGGCCTGTTTTCCCTCCTGAACCTAGACACAAAGTAAATTAAGTGCCTGTTGATACTTTACTGTCTGTGCTGAATTGCACGATGGTGTAAATATGCCTTTTCAGTGCTGTGCAGGTGCCAGGGCTTATTGGGTAACAGATCCCCTTCATTTGCACTTGAAAGGAAACAAGCTTTTGGAGTGTAATCAACTCCATGTTTATTTGTTGTTCCCCTCTTTTCTATTTTGAGGGTTATAAAGGATGCAACTTGCTCCTCTCTTGCTCCATGGGCCAACAGACTTCTCCCTGCTCTCTAGAAGGAGAGTGACAAAGACAGGTGATAAGAGACAAAATAAAAGACCTCTCACAGCCTATGGGATTTGGTTTCCTGCCAGAAGAGACTGAACTAAACTTCAGCTTGCCTCCACAACCGCCTTTCTTCTTCCAAGACGACACTGCTGCAGCTCTACCTTCATGGACTACTGATCTAAATATACGAAAGACATTAGAGGCTTACTCTGCATTTATGAGCAATTAGCAGAGATACCATTTTCTCTCTTAGGGATTCAATGCACATGCATGTCTACATGAAAAGCCCATGGTTGTTTTTTCACCTACTCCAATAGTCTGACCATACTGAGATCAAAGTAAACTCTGTAATTTGCACAAGCTAACAGCTTAGCCTGTTGATTTACACTTTTCTTTAATGACTTCTTCGTCTAAGATTCTATAGGCAAAGGAATCAAAAAACCAAAAAACAACAACAAAAGCCAACGCTGAATTGCACTTCCCTAGCTTCTCCTCCCCTGCCCACTGCACTTTACCATGAGGAGAAAGGAAAGCTGTATTTCAAAGCAGGGGAAGGAGGGACAGAGAGGTTAGGAGTTATATCCATGGTCATACAGATAGACATTGCAGAAAGTAGCGTGAGAACCCGTGTTTGAATACCGCCACCCACACTAATTAAAACATTCAAATGCCCATACTTATTTCCCCCTCTAATGTTCTTCATTATTGACACTATATGTGAAGCTGCATTTAACAACCCTCGTGGGTGGGCATAGGTCATTTTCTGCTTCTGCATATTCTATTTTCCCCAGGAGAGGCTTATGCAATATCCTGATGTTCAAACAATAATAGTGTCACGGAAAATGTGCTCTTGCATGAAAACTTAAGGAGGGGGATGGGAGGAGATGGAGAGTTGTCCCATTATCCTCAAAAGTTTCAATTTAAACCAGCTGTACAATAAATAACTTCCTGTACTTTGCCACTAGCACACTGAAAGGATACTCTTGGAAAACAAATATTTTGTGGTCAAGTATGTATATCTGTTATACTGATAACACTGTGAGTACTTCCTGCTAGCTCAGTAAGAGCCACATGGGATTCTGCACAACTTCACTGTTTCCGAATACTGTTCTGTTTCAGAACCAGGATCTGGTTTTCTACCTCTCATCATACCATTTCAGCCTGGGCAAGTAGTCTCCCCAAACGCTAGCAGAGCACGCTTCCCAAGGGAAACTTGCTTGCAACCTCTTGTGCCGGTTCTGTGCCATTGGTAGAGCTCAACCTTTACTTCACGACCACAACATACACACACGGATGTTTTCATGTAAAACTTAAGGCAAGGACATCTTATGTATTTCCCTTCAGTGGTGAAAGAGAGAGAACTGAATCAAGTCCCTTTCTCCTTCACCCAGTCACCTTCTCCACATAACTTGTGGGAAATAAGTTCCTTATATCTCTCTATTCTTTGAGAAATTTGGCTGCAAATAGCCAATGAGCTCAAAAGCTCTTAAATGACATGGCAAAACACACATTTACACAAACAGCAAGAAAAAGGGAATTGTGTGGCTGTAAAAAACTAAGGTAAAAACAAATACTTCATGATCCTTTTTCATAAAATTAATGCATTTTCCCATACAAAGAAGGCCACTACCAAAATCCAGTAGCGAGATATCACAATGCACACAAACTTATCTATTTTAAGATCATTTAAATAGTTAAGAATAAATACTACACATTTCCATTTTATTAGATAATGCAAAGCATGGTTAGGTTCTGCATTTCTTTACAGAACCATGCAAAGCATGGACAGCTGTCACAGCCCTACCTCAAACCTCTTGCTATTTCCTATTTTCCCCTGGAAGTTTCATGCCTACTGCAAGGTAACAACAGGAAACACCTGCTTTCATTTTAAAGGAAAGTTTCGAGTGAGAACACACTAAGAAAAACTTGAGAAATACACCAGAAACAACAAACCAGAACTCCCTAAAAAGGCAAATAAATATATACATACTGTTTGATATTAACAGGTATACATATACACTCTAACATAAAGGTTTGTTTCTGTGTTTTTATAACTTGGGAATGACATGGCTCACTCAGGTGACCATCACAATAACACATAACATATTTGGTTGGAAAAGCAGAGCTGTATTTCTTTTCTATCAAAAGTTTTTGTGTTAGTTCTGAGATTTGCTGTCCAATTGTTTCCATCTGAGCCAGCTGAAAAACGTGCCTGATAAAACAACCATGCAAAATAACCATGCAGATCTAACCTGAATCTATCTGTCAAGTCTTTGGGGCTTCAACAGCTTTACCTATGGCAAACTGGCTTATTCTCCTCAAAACCCTTTGTTACCATTGAAAGCCTTTCTAAGACCCTTAATAGAGCATCAATACAAAAGACCAGCCATTCTGGGGCAGATCAAACTTATTCTAGCTCCTGTGGATGACAGGATGATGCGCTGTTAGAAGACATAGGGCATGTATCACCTCTAATGACCCAAAATAGCTGTGTAAGTCCTGCACCATGTTTCCTTTGGACTTCTTGCCTTGCTCCACAAAGCATGGCAATTTGTTGCTGATCCAGGCAGCTCAGCTGTTCAAGACATCACAGTGAAGAAATGTACCATTAAATTACTTTTCCATGCATGGATTATAGGTGCAGGTAGTCCACGCTGGGTTGGAAAAAAAACGGAGGGGTATTGTTCCTTATAAGCTTTGTGCAGACAGCTTGTGTGAGTGTCAGGCAAATACCATATGAGCTAAGGTAAGAGAGCAAGGATATTGAAATAAAAGCATGGTTTCTTTCCGGCTGTCACCCACTCTGTGGCCATAGAACTTTATCACACAGTAAATCTTTATCTAAATTGAGAGGATTTTAAACCCATTGCTCGCTATTTTTATCTTATGGAATATGGAATTATTACAGGGCTGGGGGGAGACATCTAGATTCTCTTCCCCTTCATACTAAATGTTTGTACAGATTATCACCTTACCGTCCTTTGAAATCTAGTATTTCAAACATTTTCTTGAAAGAGCAGGTCACTAGCCAGCCTGCTCTGATGCCACTATACAAGTTGGATGCCTTTTTATGGTGTTTGTTGTTTGAGTTTTGTTTGCTTTTTTTTTTTAAAGAGCCTCCTTAAGTAGAAAGTACAACCAATGGCAGCTATAGAACTTGTCAACACGAAGACTAAAACTATCTCAATGGTACAGGGCATCCAGTAACATCACAAATGTTAGCCTCTGCCCTCTTGCTCAGCTCACGCTCTCTAAAGCCACCATCAACATCCTCTGCAACCTGTCATTCCACTAATTTTTCAACATTCAACCCTTCTCAAGACTATCATAATAAAAATAGCTACTGGAGACTTCCCTGCTAATTCATTAATAATCATAACCCATCAGTTGTTAAGATGATTTGAAATAGCAACTTTAAAAATCTTCTCCATTTGCTTTTAACAATTATCTCAGCATCACAGTTTGGCATCTGTCTCCTGTACACAGACCATTGATCTTTTCTGTTCAGCCAGGGGCAAAAAGTTGAAACAGAGTAATGCTCACGTCAGCATTGTTAAAGACGTGGGGAGCAAAGCCACAGAAATCCTGGGGTCTCACTGCTCCAGTGCAATGAGATCCAGCCTCCTGAGGCCCTTCAAAATGACTTCCCTCCACTGAGATTCCGTGTGCTGGCACTTACAGTCCCCCGCCAGGGGATTATTGGGAAAAAAACAGAGCCATCTCTGGGCAATCACCAAGACTTGCCCCTGCCTGAGCCCCAGATGACCAGCCCCTCCTGGCCTCTCCCAGCACCTGAGCCTCTCTGGCCAAGGGTCTCTGCACATCTGTACTGTCTGCACACGTACCAGTCTGCTGGCTTTCCCCTGCAGTCTGCTTTTCCCATCTGAGGGGAGTTTTCTACCAGTGGGGCCATTAAAACATTAACATTGACTTAGCGCGATGAAAACCTGATGGCAAAACTGACCAAGTCTGCTGGCAAAGCATAAGGGGATAAACAGACATAATAATCAGTGTAAAAATGGTGCTTTCCATTCTCATTTGATAAAGTCTGCAAAATCAACATACCAAATGCTCAGCACAGAAAACATTTGCACGCAACCAGGAGGAGGAACACACACGGTTTTTTGCAGAATTTACCTTAGAGTGTTGCAACAGAATTCACAAATATGACAGAAATCACTTCAAGACTGGATATAAAAGATGATACATCCAACATGTTGGAAATTAAATCACAATAAAAAGTTAATCTGACTAATTCGGTATTCCCTTGACCATTTTTTTTTTTTCCATAGAAACTCCTCACATTTTTCCTCAAACCATCACCTTTAAAAACACTATGGTCTGATAGCATTTTTGTCTCCTCCCTTGCTGAAACTGCAGGCTGAAGTAAAGCAGAAAGAAATGTTGATTATTAATTCACTGCCCCCCACATAGTAGGATCAATCATCATCTTTGGATAAGACGACATATTAGAGAGAGAGTATATATATATGCCCATGCACACACATATATATGGTAACAACTGGGGTTTTGCTGTTAAAACTATTTGCTTTGAGACTGGAACATTCTGATCCTGGCAAATGACGCAACTTATTAGTGGCAAGAAGTGACTCAGTGCCTTGCACTATTTTAGAAAGCCAGATGAGACGATCATTAACTCCGCTACTTCAAATTCGCACAGACTTCCAATTTCAAACTTTATTATGGGAAAAAGGAAAAAAAAAATAGAAGTACAATGGAAAAAACTTTCAAAATAAACCCATAAGAAAATATAAAGAACACTACAGCTCTTGCAACTTGTTCTTAATAGTGACCATGAATGAGAAAACACAAGTACCTGATCAACTATACATTCTAATTACCTCTTCTTTATAAAACAGATTGCTAGACATCAAAAAGAAAAAGTAGTTTACCAAAAATCTCAAGGTTTTCTCCATCTGTAGCTCTTCTAATAAGCAAGAAAGATTTAGCCTAACCTAACAGTTATTTCCCTCTGCCAGACATTTAATCTCAGCACTAACCCTAGTGCACCAGTAAGCATGAAGAGGTATCCTCAAAGGTGTCTCCTCTGGGATGCAGTTGTGCCTGAAATCCACACTGTGTCACTGGCAGAGGACACACTATATCAGGCCAAAATGAACATCCCAGTGGCTACTGTAGATTTGCAGAAGTAAAGCTGGGAAGCTTTGCCCAGTCTTCAGTTCACATTATTGTCAATTCTATTTCTCTGTATCCATAAACAGCAATAGTTTTCCCTTGTTAAGCAAATCTTCAGAAGAAGCATTTTACATATTTTTAATATATATATATATATATATATAAAATACAAATAAATTTATACATGAAGGCTATGTGATATAGTGGTCACAGCATTAGACATAGCTGGAAGACCCAGCTTCCATTTTGAGCAACATTTACATACACTGCAATGTGAATAAGTTACCTCCTCTCTCAGTTCGTCCATCCCCAAAGTGGAACTCCCCATACCTACTTGCTTCAAATATAATGCTTGCAAAGTGCTAAGAAAGACCAGGTGGGATCTGATGCTCCAGCTGTACCAGCCAAGCCCTCTAGTGTGGCTCCCAGGCACCACCAGAATACGGTTTTGTTCACGCAGTATATGACCAGTTTGTGCAGTGAAATAGGCTATGTAAAATGAAAGCACTTTTACCTGTAACAGCTATATATATATATACAGAGGCTTGTAAGCATTAATAAGGGAGAAAATAAAGTTATTCTACCCCTAAATTCTGAACATTTGTAGTACAGAGTTAGCCTAAAAGCTATTCAAATATTGTGTGTCTTATAAAGAAAAAAAGAGGGGGGGGAGAAAAGAAGGGAAGTGCTTTAGATTTGACATTTATTAGAGGATACAATAATGTCATACTGCATTTGTGTCATACTGAGTCTCTCTGCCCTTACGCACATATTTGACACAAAGAGATAGGACACTCCTTTCCACAGGAACCTTTCTAGCAGTAAATTAAAAATTCAGCTAAGCATTTCCTTGACAGCTATTTCTAAAATTGCCTTTTCTATGTGGATTTTAGAATCTAGTATAGACGGTTTGTGTTTTGAAGTCAGAGTAGACTACATAATCCTATAATTGCATGTAGTGAAGCTTTTGAGTTCATAATTGTGTCAATGTTATGTGCAAAGTGTACTACACCAGAGTTGCTAGCAATCATGTTTGATAACTGTTTATGAAGAGATAGAAACCAAAGTGTACCTAGACTGCAGGAAAAATTAGAGTAGGGGAATAAAGACAGAGCTGGAAAAAACCCCAAACCCATGTTTCAGAAAAAAATGAAAATAAAAAGTAGAGAGGATTTTGCTTTGCTTAAGTCATCTTTATTGAAAGGAGACTGCAATCAGAAATCTGCTACTTACCCCACAAATTAGCCTGACTTTCAAAGGCATCCTTTAGCAGATGTGTACCATGGAATAATCAGTGCACCCATTACATGAAAAGCCATTTATTGCAGGAAGCAGGATTAGACTGAATCAAGGAAACAAAATCAACACTCCCTCAAAAATAAATAAAATTAAAATCAAGCAATGTATTCTTTCAGACTAGTATTTTCAACATGAAGCATCATCAGGTATGAAATGTTGAGATTAATTGGAAGACTAGAATTCAGGGATCTTTACATCCATGTTTTTCCAGTTTAAACCAGAAGGTTTGGGAGTAAACCGACACACTCCCTAGAAGAGACAAGGAGTGTGCTTTATGCCACCTTCAGTATCAGCCTCCCACTTCAGGGCTCCTGCATAAATACATAAATTCATTACACACTCTAAAAACTTGGTTTCTCAGCAACCAGGGAGGATGAGTGGTTTATTCTCCAGATCTGAAATCAGCTTTGGCACATCAAACCCACTTCTGCTCCTCACATCTCCCCAGGGAAGGTCACAGGCTGAGGGCTGCCTGGGCCCTTCAAATGTGCTTGGTGATCCACACATCCATGCACACACCCCAGAGCAGAATCAAACAGCAGCAGGGAAAAGGACTGAAAAGTGGTCATAGACTGTGTAAGTTCTGGACCCTATTCTGCCCATAGAGCATAAATTCTCCACTCTAGCTTTGCTGGACTGCAACCCCCAATGAGGCTTTCTAGCATATACCACTTAACTCCACGGGATTACTAGCTCAAATACAACATCACGCATGTGGGGGAAAACATTACTATCACCTAGTATTAAAATAGGAAAGCTTTTTGTCTCATGCTGTAAAGACCCCAATTTGGACCCACACCATAATGGAGAAGTTAGCCGCCTGCCACCTTTTCCCCTTTCATTATTCACCTCTGTTGTCCAGCTTGACTTTAGCTCCTTAAAACTGATCTGGGGACTAAGAAGCCACAGTCTAGGAACGCAAAAGCACCCATCATTACAGGCAGAGAGGAAAAACAAAACCAAAACAAAAATACCAATGACATACTTTTGATTGTAGATTCTCATTCCACAGTTCACCATCATCAGCCTAATGGGTAAAACAAATTTATGGGAAATGCCCCTCTCTCCCTTTCCTAATTGCAGCACTGATTCACTGCATAACCCTGACAAGGCCATTTAACCTCTCCCTTTGTTTAAATCAGCTGTAATGGGAGGATGAACATCTACATCACTCAAAGTTTGAAGAAGCTTCTTTAAAGCCAGAAGAGGAAGAATAAAAAGGCAACAGAAGCAATACAAAGCATAAAGGCACGGTAGTGAATCAGCAGCTATATCATAAATTACTTCTCTGAACAAAACAAACGTAAGATTTGAAAGTCAGTTTTGAAAAGTCAGACGCAGCAAAACAAGAGGACTCAGAATCTACCACATCATATTACGTTGCTGGGATACTCTGAAAATTAAGTTCACTAAACAGTAGTTTACACCTCAAGAAAAACACTGTTCCAGAAATGTGAAGTTTTATAACAACTGTTTGTTTATACAGTGTTCAAATCTTCCAGATTCATTAAGGTTTTAATTCTACCTGCTCCAATATATATGTGTTTATTTCACCATTTCTACTAGTTTGTTGTGATTATTTGCTCAAGCATTCAGCAAATGCAGGTACTGAACATGGGAACCCCTCTCATGCATGCCAAATATGCTCTAAAAATCATAAATGGTTTAGCACAGACAAGCAAATACATAAGACTATATAATATGAGCTTTTGTACATTTGACCTGGTTTGGAAACACCTCTTTTTCCAGCTGGTTTCTGTTCTTTCCATATACAAGGACAATGCTCTGCCCTTCCAGCTTTTAGTTTCTCTGGTTAAGGAACAAATGCCAGTCATTCTTGGCTTCAAAAACTACAGGCACCCCCACTTATTTAGTAATAAAGCAATTTAGCCAAAAAAAAAAAAACAACCCCAAAAACAAAAAAACCCAAATGTCTCATCTATGCCACAATGTCATTTTGGCACTTATAAAAACATTAAAGAACAAAGCCACAGTCTTAGCAGTTACGGTATGGCTAGCCTTTTCATGACTCACAAAAAGAGAGATGAAATGCATCTGTAATCAATATGTTTTATTCTTTTCATTGCTGCCATTTTCTTGTGATTTACAGTTCTGGTTATTCAACCATTGGTCACAGGCATTCCCAGAACACCCAGTGTCTGAAATAAGGTATGGAACATCTCCGTTTACCTTAAACTCCATTAAATCTGTGACACTAAACATGACTGGAAGCATGAGAAAGCCTGTAGAGATGCAGGTAAGAGCACTTACCTTAATTGTCAATTCAGAGATTAATTCCTACCAAAAATTCACTAGATATGGAGTGCATCCCTGTAATCAACTCTACCCTGCCCAAAAGCCTCACTCCAGAACATTTTGCTTACTCATACACATATATTGCACCAGGACCCTTGTCTTTAAAGTATATACAACGCAACCTGACCTCCTGCCAAGAGTGGATTTTGCACACCATACTGGCTGATTATTTACAACAACTGATTTATAACAATTCAGTTTCTCAGTTCGAGTTAAGAGGGAAATTTTATGGATTTAAGTGTTTTCTTGTACTGGCCTCTGCAAACAAATGTCTAAGTTATCATCTGGTACTTTCAAAAATTATGACTCCAACCCCAGTCCCTAACCTATACCTCTCTCCTAACAGCAAAACAGCAATCAGTATGGAGAAAAGCCCATCTAATTTGCCGGCACTGACACTCGTGTCAGGAAAAAATGGATTTTTTTTGTTGATTTTTTTTGTTGTTGTTGCTATTCGCTCCCTTAATGGCTCCCATTAATTGCCAGGGCCCACCTTTCAAGAAAGCAGCTCTGGTGTTTAACAACATACACAATTAGCTGGCCCTGTTACTGTTTATCTCGGAGGCAGGCACGGAAATTTCCAAGCGCGCGGTTTCTGCCATGCCCATTAGAAGGAAGAGCGAGGACATTAGTCTTTGTGACATATGGTATTCAGATGCACCCCACTGACACAGAACATAAATGGCCTTGGGGTACTGATGGCGAGCATGTAACTCCTGAAGCCATCATGGTCCAACTGCCCACCAATTTATCACTGTATTACAAAAGCCATGTGTATCCACTCACTTCTGTTAGCTATCAATTCAAAGGGGGCCAGCACGTCACTACAAAAGGGGCAGTCAATAAAAGCGAGGGTGCGCTCCAAAGCTTTTTCCGTGCTGAACGGAGCACTTTGCTGCACACCAAGTTTCCTCGTTAGGTGGAAATCACCAGGAGAAAGTCCACGTGCCTGCCTCTCTCCCCCAGCCAGCAAATGTGCATCTGGGAGCAAACATTAAAGAACTTTATTGGAGGCAATGAAAATTGAAAGCCAAGCGAAACTCTCACCTCTCATTTTGCTTTGATGCTTTACGGGTCCTCTCCACTTTCTTGTAATGCTGCAAATCAAAATAGATGCAAATGCAGGCAGGGGAACTAGTAAATAATCGACTGTCTGATTACTGTTGACTGCTCCTATGCAGAGCTCATTTGATAATTACGAAGAACTGCAAATAAGCTATGCAGCTCTGTGAATGAATTTCAAATCACATTTAGAGGGAAAAAAAATACACTGAATCACATTTTCTACACTATTGTCCCTTCTGACTGTTTCTCTTATTTGAGCTTAATATATCTACTGCTTCACTTATTTTGAGCTTAACAGAGACACCCAACTCAGAGACAAATGTTTTGGCTGCTGTATTTCTGAAACATGAAAATCTTGCAGTAATATGATAGCATGGTTCATAAAATACAGGTCTTGTGTTTCTTTTTATCTTTATCTACACCTTTACAAGACCAATTTCCTTTCAGCTATAAATATAAATAGTGTGGCTGACAGGGAAAAATCGCAAATGTCCAGCTGTAAAACTACTTGAAAGATGCATTTAACATTGCACCTAAACTAAAACAATCTCCCTTGTTACTGACAACAGCAGAAAAGAGAAATCAAATAATGGAGGGGAAAAAGATTTGAAGGTGAAAGCTGATGAAGATGTTATGCTCACTAAATCATAGTAAGCATAACTCACTATGATTCTCTGTAGAGATGTGGAGCCCTATTGGGAGGCCCTCTGCATCTGCTCTTCATCTTTCATTGAAGTCGACACAAATTTAACACAGGGGCTAATTAAGACTCCTCATGCACGTGACTGATTGCAACCTTGTCTTAGGTGTGCCTGTATCTCTAGATCCACTGGCCTGGATCTTCTAAAGTTACCATACCTGTGCAAAGCAATCCAAGACTGGTTCCCAAGAGCTACTTTCTGAATACAGCTGAGTATTTTTAATACTAGTTTGTAAGGATAAAAGAGAAGTACATTAATAGGAATACAGAATAGAACAACAGTATTTTTAAGTCCTCTTAGACCAGTAGCGCTGTCACTAGGAGGGAAAAAACCCCCCACATTTCAGTTGAAATATCTTCCTTCCTATGCTCATGGTTTATGTAAGATATAATGCATTACTAATTAAAAAAATAGATTAGTTATGATTCCTGCCTGTTTCTACCTTCCCTTTACAGCCACCCCCAAAAACCAGTCTCATGCAAGTAGGCAAGAATTCACAATTGATTCCATAATCAGTCCATAAACCCATTTTATTAGGGAGGCTGAAGGGACAGGAATCCCAAGTTTTAAGTGGACAAACAACAATTACGGGGAAAAAATAATGCTGGTTCTATGACAGTCTTTTCACATTTTATATTAAGTAAAAAGAAAGGAGTGGAACCCTAAGTTCTTGCCCATGAGGAAAAAGCAAAGCAAACAAACAAATAAAAAAATCAGAAAGTTAAATACCAAACATTGAAAGTAATGGAAAAAACAAGTTTAACTGCAGTTCACATAAAAACAGAGAAAAAGAAAAGCAAAGTTATTTTCAAAACATACACAAACAGATTTAGATTTGGAAAACAGGACATTTTAGCATTCACAACTTTCCTTCTGCTATTAGAGTGAACCTGAATAGATGCTGAGCACTTAAATGCTTGGATTTGGAAAAATACTATGCAAATGCCCAAGACACAACCACACAAATAATCACTTGTGCTAGCTAATACAACTGCTTGAATTTCCAGGTAGAGGATATCACAACCAGGACTAAGTCCAATTGCTTTTCCTGCAAGGTGCAAAACTCCCCAAACCCCATTTCAATTAGCAATGGGAGACACAACCAAACCCCTGGGCATGAAAACATATCAACACAACATTACTTATACTGTGTAAGATGTACACGGTGCTCAGTTGTCACATATAAACCTGAACCAAAAAAAGCATCCAACACCAAAATAAAATATATTTGCAGACCGATTTGGTTATTTCCAGTACTTCACTACTAAATCTCCTTCACTCAGCACCCTAGCCTACAGCTGGACTGAACAGAAAATGCTTACATTTTTCAACTATGAAGAGGACGTAAGTACTCTCTTCTTTCCTAGATTTCTTGTTAAGGAGGTGGATCTCTGAGGCGGTCTTCCTCCCTCTCCCGTGCCCCTTTCTTTGGTATCAAATGTATAAACCTGAAAGTGATTCTCATGGCATCACATAAAAATTCAATCAGGGTACCAGTGCTGTTTTCCAGATGTGAGATTACAGGACAAAAACAGAAAACTGGGACGCCTTAGGCCAGGTCTCCACATAGGCTAACAGCAAAGCTGTAATATGACTAGAAGAAAATACCTGCCAGGTATCTGGGAGGTTGCAATGACATCTTCTACAGCATTTTCTTTTCAACTGTTGTCACCTCTACTAGAGGATGGTATCTTAAGAGCAGCTTATGTTGTTTAGCAGTGTTCGATGCAGTTGCCTAAGTACCATGTCATAAAGCGGTACCTGACCACAACTCTGCCATAAGGTAACACTGATGACAATCATCCCTCCATTCGACAGCCTAATGAATACCAATTTCAGTGACACTGAAAGCCAGATGAGGACTCTTCCTCTTCTTTGGAAGTTACATGAGCAATTTAACTGTAGTTCCCATTTACGAGCATCATTCAGACAGAGTGGGGAACCTGTCAGAGGAGTAGGAAGCAAGGCGGGGGAAGAGAAGATCAGAAACTTCACTTCAGTAGGCCACACAGGTATACATTTAAAACTTAATGTCTCAAAAAAGAAAACTGCAATTGTACATTTGTTTAAAGCAAGTCTGAGCTGCATGCATGGAAACGCTTCCACAAATCTAAGACCTCACCTTCTCCAATAAGTGACCCAGGGGACCAGATTACAGTATTATAGTCTGGATGTAGATCAAACATTTTCACAACTGGTGGATAAATCTTGATTTGTTCAAGGCTTTACTCATACATCCAAACAGGCTTCAAAGTTATTCAGAAGACAAGGTCTTATTTTCAAAAAATGAGTAAATTGCTTAAACTCAAAAAATGCAATTGTGCAGTTTGCAGAATGAGGTTATCTGCCCTAAATATTGTTACAAGACTGGGTAAAAAAGTATTTATTCTTTTAATATTAAGAAAACAGAGAAAGCATACATAAAGATGAATGCAAAGTGGGAAGACTAAATGCCTTTGGCTAGACAACTTATGAAACTACTTACTTTTCCTGAGCTTTAGTATACCTGATTTTTGCCCTTAACATTTCTTAAGGTCTTGAACGAATTTAATGCGTTCATTTTACTAAGTTGGACTGAGTAGTTTTACCGAGTTCTGCTAATTTGCCACGGAGTAGCTTTGCAGGGTACAAATGTGCCACACAGTCCAGCTCCAGCAGCCCAGCCAGGTGTTGATGCACATGGGTGCCTGCGCAGCTAGAAACCATGGCTCTGCACTTCTGCAGCACTCCAGACACGCTGGAAATAGTTTTTCAAAATAATAATAATAATAATAATAATAATAATAATAATAATAATCCCTAGAGTATCACAGAGATGAAGTTAAAAGCTGCACAGGGACAGGATTACCACCGAAAAGTGGGATTATGACTGACACAGTGACAACCTAGGCCTCAAGGAAAAATGGAAAGCGCATGTGTCCTTTCAGAACTCCCCATTCGGTGGCATTTAACAATGCTGACTGAAAAAAAACCAGAACCGCAAACAGTCAGTTTGCCCACTGACAAATTGGTACCAAAGCCCTGGAAAATCCTACAAATAGCAATAAGGTCTTTTCATGCTTAATAATACGTCTGTGGCAGGGGTGAATCCAGTTCAAGGGTGATTAGAAGCAGGAAGTAATAAAGAAGGAGAGTCATCATCAGACTCAGTAGAAAGTCTTTAACACTCAATTATCATAACTATAAACAGCAGGAAAAAGTTTTAAAATTTATTGAAATCAGGCTAGCAATGCATGCAACCCATCTAGGTATTTTTCTTCTATGAAACTCCTTAGCATATCAATTAGCTTTAAAGAACAACTAATAAATTTTACTATTGCTTTTGAAGTTCATATTGAAGCATTTGACATTTATAATAGGCTTGCTATTGATTTGCCATACTGAGGCTAATAAGCATCCGTTACTTTATTAAGTTGAAGACTGCAAAATTGATGGGAAACAAATATTAGAAAATATCATTAATAAATACTTATTATACAGCAGATTTTGAAGCTTTACCTTCTCCTCACAAAGAGAGGGAATCCTAAAAATATTTGAATACCAATCCTAACTTCCCTTGCCATTATGGTTACAAGTAGAAAGGAATGTTCCCTTCTTACCATAAACTGCATACAAGTATAAAAATTCCATTAAAAGACAAAACTTGTGAAAATATGCTTGTATCATATGACATTAAGCTGAGCCACCACCCATGGTGCCTTTGGGCCCCTTACCACACAAAAGACATTGAGGTTCAGACTGGATATACACTGAAGGGTTATCAAACATTGGAACGGGCTGCCCAGGGAGGTGGTTGAGCCATCATCCATGGAGGTATTCAAAAGACAGGTTGACATAGTGCTTAGTGACATGGTTTCCTGATGAGTTGTTGTGGTTTTTTTTAATTAGAGTTATGTTGATGGTTGGACTAGATGATCTTAAAGGCCCCTTCCAACTTAGACAATTCTATGATTCTACCAAAATGAGAAACTGCAGAATTCAGAAAACCCTTTCGCATCAGTCTGGGGAAACTGCATTTACGGAGAAGAGAGCTCATAAGTAAAAACTTAGGATGCTTTAGGTCTGAAGAATAAACTACAAGTGTGAGTAGGTTATTTGTGGGCTATCCAGTAACACTCAGATGACTGAAAGGCTCCAGAGTACTTTTGTGGATCTTGCCCAAAAAGTACCATTATAAAACACTCATATTCCCCTAGCCTCCAGCCATGAAAACCAAGACATAAATCCAGTTCCCAGCAAAGGAGTCAACAAGCCTCTTGATTACCAATAAAATTGTCATTAACAAACATATAAACATATTTCTAAACTACTTCCTTATTTTAAGTCAAACATAGTAAACTAGTTAGACTGATGGTAATTATTCAATCCTAAAACCTATTTTTGCCTCGGCTGAAAAAAATAAAGCAAAATCCCGGTCTTGCAAAAAGTGTGCATTTGTTTTATATTACAGCATGTGGGTTTTGCTGATGCAACTCTAACCGGAAGAAAAAGCCTTGACTCAATTTTGTATTTGACTCACAGGCAACTGTAGTACAGGCAGGGCTAGCAGAATCAGCTTTAAAGTGGCTCAACGCTTTCCATGATATGGCCTGTTTTAAGTGGTATCTGCAATAATTGCTTCTTCGTTCTTTGGCCTGAGATTATGTGTACGGGTGGCTGAATGCTCACTGGGCAGGAACACAGAGAAACATTATTTTACCCATATGAAAAACAGAATCTACTTGCTGCTAAGTCTTGTTTCAGATAATGAATTTGAGAGTTTGGAGGAGGCTACAACATCAGAGACTACATCACTTGCTGTCCCTCTCACAAGCTCCCCCAAATTGGCCACGTTATAAAATAACGGTAGTAATTCAAAGTTACTACTAGAGAGACACATTAAAACATTTAGTACTGCTGCTATTATCTCCCCCACACCTGACTTGCTCCAGAGCACAGAATTAAACTACACGAGGTACCCCAAAAGTTTAAAGCTTCAGTGGGTAAATCTTGGACTATGCATTAAAACAGAGTTTGCTTCCCTTTTCATTCTGAGCACATACCACAGTTAGTTATGGGAAGCACCTTTTTCTTTATCTGGGAAGGCTTAAAGAGAAGTACACAATATCAGAGATGTAAGAATCACCACAAGGCAAAAGAGACATGGATGCTGGCATTACAAGATACGATAGAAGAGGAACAGCATCAAGAACACAGGAGATAAGAAACAAAAGAAATGAGGAGAGAACACAGATGTGGTGGGGAGCTGTAGCATCATGCAGGACAAATACAACGTCCAGAAGCAGAAAAACAGACTTCTGTCCCCATTTGGTCAGGGTGAGGGAACAGAACTGAGAGGCAGTGGAGGCTAGCAACAAAGTAGGGACAGAGAGAGTTCACGTGAGACACAAGAGCAGGGGAGATCCTGAGCAGAGCCTGGGATGACTTAGTCCTGCAACTCCTCCTGTGCCAGGAAGCTGTCTGCTGCCAGGCTTGGGGCACACAGAAAGCAACATCCAGCAGAAAGGACTTCACTAGCTCACCTGGCAGAAGTTTGCATTCACTGTTTAGGCACCTTTGATGCCCCAACAAAGCTCTAATCTCATTTTTGTTCCATATCAAACCTGCAAAATTTATCTTTAATAAAACACCTATGGAATTCAGTCTAGACAGTACAAGCAAAGAAATCCACAAACCTGAGATGGCCACACAAATAGAATTCAGCAGAGAATCAATAAGCAGGCTGTGATTCAAGACAGCAGGACATCAGTACTCTCTCCTCTGCTTGCTGCATGACCTCAGAAGAGTATCACCACCCATGCTCTCAGTACCTCTGTTTCCTTACAATTCCCTCCTGCAGAGGACGTTTTGAGAGCTATGCGTGGAAGAAGAGCACAACACTGAATAGGAGCTCATCATTCAGGCTGATATTGAAACACATGTGAACAAGAAATTTACATGAGAGGGTGAGAGAATCAAGCTTCTTAAGGTTAAAGTCAGCAGGTAAAAATTAATCATGTTTAAAATGGGGCTGACTAATGTATTTGATAGTATACAGACTCCCAACTACTGTACATGTCAGAATTCCATTGAGTGACAGAAAATTTACAGCCCTACATATTTTCCTTTGGGTAGCTGATTATTTCTTCTGACATCCACATAGGTTTATTTCCCTTTTGCGCTGAAGAAGAGGCACCTGTGTTTCTTCAGTCATTTATAATATTCAGATTCTGCTTTTGAACTTTCCTTTGCCCCAGTTTCTTGTCATCACTGCTTAGTTATCAGCATGGGGAAGCAAGCAAGTAGCTTTCTCTCTTCCCTCAGGCAATACCATTGCTGCGCTTTGATTTGCGTCACAGAGACAAAAAAAGTAGAACAGCTGCAGCCCTTAATTGCAGAAACCACGTATGCGAAGCTGCAGCTTGGTTTCACTGTTGCTTTTCCAGCTAGAAAAATTATTAAAGGCCCAGTCCTCTTTGGCCAAAACCATGCTTACTGGCTCAATACACTAGAACAGTATACAACTTGCAGAGACACTGAAATGTGGTAAAAAAATTAAAAGTATCGTTAGTTTAAAGTAGAATAAAGGCAAGTTTAAGAAACAAGGACTCCTATACCAGGTTCATCACCTGAGTGCTTCCCACAAGTGCATTAAGGCAGCAAAACCATCATTGCTTGTTCCTGCTTTCCAGCCCCCTCCTCAGAGAAGGTAAATGGGCACAGGCAATTTATTCTGTTTGCTAAAGTGGGTTACTGTAGTGGGAAGGGTTGGGTGCCTTGGTTGTTGATTAGGTGTAGGTAGCACATTCACGTTAATAAATACAAGATCAAAGAGTCAGACCTGGCATTTGCAGCCAAGGGAAGAACAGCAGGTTTGGATGAGGACATCTTTCCGCAGATTCGAGCCGTAACTCTCTCATACATACATACATACATACATACCTGTCTTTACACACCCATAGATGCATCCCCACAACAGAAACAAGACTGGCTTCCATTACATGGGCATGGGAGGGAGAAGCTTGTTCTTGTTGGGAATTCCCAAACAGTGAAATCTGTCACTGTGATCCATCCCTGGCCAGGAAAACTATGACCGTGGCCAGACCACCACTGATTTGGACTGGAAAATACACATACAAGTTTCTTACCTTACCCCTCAGCGTAGAATACTTTTTTCCTAATGAAACATTTTCTTGCAGATCTATTCTTGCTGGTTTTGAATGGCTGCTTTTGAGGTTTTCATGGAGATGTTGATCTGTTTACATACGGTCCAAGTTATCAGATGGTCCCACAGAATTTTATAAGATGCAGTTTGTTTGTTAAATAGCACATTATAAAGTCAATTTTATACCGTGAAGCATCATCATCTAATGATAATGATCTTTTGCTTCTAAAGAAAAGAAAAATCAATTCTGAAATAAATAAATAAAGAAAAAGAGTGAGGATAAGGTGTGTGGGGGGGAGCTTTTTCTTTGAACAATACTGGGTACTCATTTGACCAAACCAAAAAGCATATTTAAAAATATTTTTCCATTTAGAAGCAAAAATGAAGTATAGAAAGCACCCAACACACTAAGAAAGAGGGGAACATCAATTAGATTAATAAACAACATATTGAGGAAACAAATACATTAAGAGGAAAGCTTGCAGTACCTCAAGCCCTCAGCAAATCAATAGACAAATCACATGCAAAATGTGTTCAGACTGTGTATTGAGGAGTACGTTACACCTGCACTAGCCACATGCTCGTGATGCAACAGCTGGATAAATCTACTCCCCCATCCAACCTCCACCAGCTGACTCAAGAACAGTAAGGAGCGTAAGAAATATTTCATTATACTGTAATCATATGCGTGTTACCAATGCTTACACAGCACTGCTTTCATGAGGAAAAAAACCTAAAATAAAAATGTCCTAACTTAAAAGAGTACCCTGTTCTAGTTGTATTTACAGCGCTGCCGAAGTGTAAGGTTTGGATTACTAATGTGGATTTTTCACCACCAAATTCCCAGGAAAATGCAAGCTGTTAAAGGTTTTGCTTGCTTCAACTTCTTGAGCAAAAGGTAAATCTCTTCCAAAAAACCTTTGCAGTTGTGTTTAAAAATGTTTTGATGTTGCTGAAATTTGCATTTTACAAAACCCAGACTTACTACCTTTAAAAAAAAATATTGAAAAATCACCCTTGAAGCACTGTTTCATTGGTTTAAAGAACAAGCATGACTTTTAAAAATAAGTCACTAAGATTTGTTTTCGCTGGAATTTTCGTAATTATTTTCTCTCCATTACGTGTTTGTACTGGGTGAATATGCTGCAGGTTCTAATCTTTACTGTCTTGTTTTCAGCAAGTCCAGTCCTCTTCTGGGGACAACTCAATTCCATTAGTGTGTGATGGTCAGTCAGAAACACAGTTTTTTCCATATTCAAGGGCATTGTTTAAACAGAACGAATAGCTTTGGCTTAAAGCATAGAACTGTCCGTTTTTATGAGTACTCATTTTTGTGCCTCATGATCAAGCTATTTGCTCTCAGGAGTTACTACGACTTCTGCCCACGAACATGCTTTGGTTCTGAATCTCCTTCCAGCAAATAGGAAGCAACAGCCCAGCAGCAGAAAGGGAAAGACGACGGCAGAAACCTCTGTATCAGAGCTATTCTCACACATTTGCTGCCAGGTCTAGAATGTACTTTTGGGCTCACAGTTGCTGACTTATTTTAATCAAATTTGTCATGGGAAATTTTGACAGACGTGGAGGATAACAATGTTTTCCACCTACAGTGAAATGTTCCGAAAGGCAAGATGCCTCGTGGTTAATTTTCTTCTTTTGGTAAATATGCATATAGCCTGCCTTTTGTTTTTGACTGAGATGATATTTCAAGTATTTTTAGAGGCAACCACCAACTAGGCCAAACATTCTCCCTTTCTTGAAATAGTAGCTCTATTTTATGGTCTCTGAAGCATCCTTATTTTCCCCGTCTACCTCCAAATGCAACTCAGTTCTGCTGATCTGCTTGATCAGAGCTCTTCCCCACATCACAACTCGATACAGCCCATCTCAGCCTTTGACTATTCCACCTTACGGTCTTATCTGGACAGAAGATAAAACAAGAGAAAACTCATTACAGATGATGAAAGAGATGGTCTCCAATGGGACCACACTGATAGAAAGAGGCCTGTCCTCAAGCACAACTAGCAAGAAGAACTATGTAAGAGGACAAGTTCATTTCTCCATGGGCAGCAAAAGACTTACACCAAGGATGAACCTTGGTTCAGAGGCCTGGCTGAATTCCATATCTATCTTTCAGATGAGTACCTAATGTACCTTGATTTCATTCAAGTTTAGCAAAAGCATCACAGAAGAACAAGGCGTGCACATGCTGGAAAGGCACCAAATGGTGACATGTTTGTACTGCTGTTTGCCTGGAACAATACAGCATTTATCAAAAGTTAAACATTTACTCAAAACGGGTCTTCTAAACACTTTCTGTCACAGTACAAATTGCTGTAATACAGCGTGAAGTTCCATACAGAGTAGCACAGACAATGGAAGAGGTAAAACAATCCTGCTAACTTGACCTAACCCTTTATTCTTTTTTTTTTGTGAGCATGAGGCAAGTGGGATAGGACTATTCCACATTTATCTTCAGGAAGATAATAAATTACAACAGCAGCTTTTCCTCTTTTCTACCTTGATCCAACTTGGTTAGGGAGGAAAAAAGAACAAAACCAAAAACCAACCCCAACAAAAAACCCAAAGAAGGTGGTACAGCAAAGAAAGTAATTGACTTTGTTAACCCTGTGGCCTCGTTCCAGTTTCAGCTTTTGCATCTAGCTGCCTAAACAGAAAGGAAGAGCCAGAAAAAGATTACACAGACAAAACAACTGTTTGTACAGCACGTTATCAGCATGGCTACAACCAAATGATCTTGCTGCTGGGTGATAAGGAATTTGCCCTAGGGCAGCATACTGTGACTTGGGCACCAATAGCTTAAGGTCCTGGGATAACAATCCCTCTACTTCCACTTCTCAGTTTAGAAGGGGAATAGCCTGTCCCAAGGCAGGTCATCAGGCAGTTCTGCCACACAAAATCTTACTGGATTTTTTCTAGCACACAAACTTTTAAGACTAGCATGCCTTAATGCTGTATTGTCAGTTGAATGATGCTGAGCTATAGCAAGCATTCAAGGAATTTAAACTTAGCTTTACTTGAGCTAATTCTGAAGACACATAAGCTCCCAGACTCCAGAGGCAAGGGGTTGGCCTGAACTCTGAAAAGTAAAAGGCCGTAACTTGCGCAGTCCTTACCACCACTGCTCCAATGTTCATGTGTTTATATACAAAAAAAAATACACATGGACAAGTCATCTTTGACTTCTCCAGTGAGGTAAAGGACACAACAGCCTACCCCGCCCCTCTAAATGGTACAACTTGGCAGAAGGACAACCATAACCGAGATGAGCATGCAGCTAAAGAGTTTTTCCAAATATACTGGCTGTCCTGCCCTACTGCCAATGGTGTGTTTCTCAGTTTGAATTGTCATCTGATGAAGACTAGAATGAATTTGTCCATCCACAAAACTCAAACAGCACAGAAATGCATTTAAACCAGCTCCACAGAGGCATTTACATAATTACCCAACGTGCAAGGTCACAATGTGCTGTACTAAATCTTCTATGTATTGTAAACAGGCAATTTCTGCAGGACAAAAGCACTGGCAACATTGTTTTGTTCACCTATTATAGTGGCCTCATCAAGAGCATCATTATACGAACAGGATTTGTGATTAGAGGGGAAAATACTATAAATTTTGTCCTCCCCCAGCATAACTGGAAGCATGGTGGGTGTTGTGGCTGCTTTTCATTACATTTGACAGATCTGGGAAGGCTTTGGTCAAAGTTTCTCTCACAATTAGCTGCTTTCAGAAAACGTTGAAAATTTTACACCCCCCTTCATGGTATGCTTCAGGATGCCAGGCTTTCACTGCCCTTCAGCAAGCCATTCCTCCTCATAGGCCATCGGCTCTCCATCCCTCAATCCTTCTCACAGCGAGCACCGCGGTTTCATTTACACAGGGCTCATGTTTCTACCATCTGCCCACCATATTGGTGGTAAGGTTTGAAAAAAAGCACAGAACAAAGCAGAGCTTGTCTCTCTCCACCAGCCAATACGAAGCCTGTACTGGCACCCAGCAGGCAGTCTCTACATCAACAACTAGTCAGTAGTCTGTGAAGTCTAAAAACAGCAAAAGATCTTCTCATTTCTAAGAAAGAATTTAAACAGAGTTGAGACTATATCAAGAGCTGGAAAAGGGCCTCTTGAAAAAGAAGGGGAAAAAAAAAAAAAAAGACCCCATCAACTACCTGCGTGATAAAACTAAGGCAGCACAAAAAGCCAACTGATATGCAAGAACCAAAGATTTATTCATCCTCCTTCTTTGAAGCTCCTTGACTTACAGCTACTCTAGAAGCCTCTCCCAATTCCATGTATTGACTGGCTGTGCTGGCACCAACCCTCAAAGCAGATGATAAATTTACTGGTACCCATATTTCTGGGTTGGTTGCCATAGCCAGCCCTGATGTTCAGATAGCAACTCCCAGTTCCCAGCCATGCCACTGTGGCTGCTCAGCATGTCCATGGGAGGGCACAGACGCATGCAGTCTGTGGCTTCAGGTTTGTAGTGCTTTAATAAATGTGCTGTCTGATTGACTGTTTGTTCTTGACTGGTGAAGTTGCATCATAGACCTGCTAATGGCATCACAGTGGAAGTTCTGGCACAGTCACACTTTCCTGTTACAGCAGTCAGGAAGAAAAGACAGCTATTGGGAAGAAACTATATTAAAAAAGCAAGTATGTTTGTGTGAAACAAGTTAACACAGACAAAAACAATGTAAGAGGAGGATGCAGAACTTCAATATGGTCGAAAGCTTTTCCAGAAATGGAAATTCTTCATTGAGAGCTCGGATGAGGCACTCAGACAATTATTTTCCATTCAGTTTGAGACTGTGCAAGTAGCTAGGACTGAAGACGGCAGTTTCAGTCAGCGAAGTCAGTTGATTCACGCTAGAAGTAGATACTGCAGTGATAATTGGTGATGTCTATGGCATTAGTTTAAAATAAAAATCTTTGAACAGACTAAAAAGAAATTTCCAAAACTAGACCTTGCATCAATTAAAAAACAAAAATACCACAAGGTGCTCTGTCACTCCCTCAGATTGGAGTCTACCTTCTTTTTCCAGTGAGGAGGGCCATAAAACAGGGAGAAACCTAAAACCGGATCCCACAGAATTCAGCATTTCTGAATAGATGCTAACAATATGGAGGTGAGCCCCAGTTGGATGTTTTGTAAATAGCTGCTGGAATAAAAATCATGTATGACACAAACCAAACAGAGTACACAGGTTGATCTTGCCATCTCTAGGAGATTCACAGTCTGCTCCATTACACAGTTCCTTTATCAGTTATCTAAAACAGAAAAAGGAGGTATGACTGCAGATTGGAAAGAGTTAATTGTTTAAAAAAAAAAAAAGTCAAATAAGAAGTATTAAAAGAAGCAATAAATTGGAGAACTGAAACATATCTTGTAATTATCAGATTAAAATAAATTAACATGGTCTGAAAATTAAAAACATCCCAGATTAAAACTCAGTCAGCCACACTATTAGTACATTCCTCCCAGACCAAGTGGTCTGAGGAATTTATACATTTGGCATCGTATAAAATGTGCTATTCCTGGCAGGACTTCGAAACAGGGGAAGTGAAAGGGCCAGCAAGACAGGCAGAGCAACAGGGCCAGTCTCAAAGGAGGTGGGGGAAGGAGCCGTATGGCTGCCCTGCCAGATTTTAATCACAGGCTGGCCGTTGTCTTTCACCACTAAAACTAAGTAAAAGCACGTTACACTTAAACACGGTATTCACTTCTCCAAGTCAGCCCCCTTGCTGCTCACTCGCTCTTTTCTCCTACACAAATAACTAATCGGCTTATTTTTAACATGTTCATCAAGGACACCACAATATGATCCTCGGGAGTACAAGTGCTAATAAACTACCTGCATCACACAGCCCTCTATGTCCTGGCTGCAACTGTCATTTCAGCCATCTGCTATTGGGCTAACTGGGTCGACAGTTGGTTAAGATTTCTGAGCACTGCTATGGGCTGTTTGCTGGCAACAAGTATTTTATATCCCAAACCCAAAGCATCAAAGAGGATTAACAAGATGTGCCATTCAGCCTGCCCTTTGATTAACCTGCAGCTTTGATAAATATTGCAATTCATAGGAAGTCCACAGCAAGTTAAATCATGTAGTATTTTGGGGTGACAATATATATTTTGTCTGTTCATTTAATTAAAAAGTACAAAAGCCATGAGTAAGCAGAGATATCCCTTTTATGAGGTTTAACAGACCAATTCTGAACTACAAAACACCAAATCCTTTCCTTTTTCCATGCTAAGGCAACACTTCGGAAGAAAAAAACCCAACCTAAACAACAAACCAAAACAGCAAAACAAATAGAAAAATCTTTTCCAAAAAGGAGAAGCAGCTTTATGCACAAGATTATCTTCAACCAACTAAGCAGCTGGTTCTCCTCAGGGGTATGAAAAGACATGGGAGGTGCAAAAGGTAGAAACTGAAAGACACACACAAGAAAATAGAAACTCCCAAACTACCAGGAGGGACTAGATAGAAGGACTCTTGCAAATGAACACATTTTGCCACAGCAACAGCATCTACATGGGAAACACAAAGGATTTCTTGGTAGGGCTTAATTTTTTGTGATGTTCTGAGGGTTCATTGCAAGGATACAGCTCTTTCCAATTTTTAGGAAGAACTCCCACATCGTAGAAAACAAGGCAACTCACATCAAGTATGCAAAAGAAGTTCTTCACTAAATTACTGTGTGAAAGGAAAAGACAGACTATGAAGTAACTGGCATCAATTCAACAAGCTACATGGCAGGGGATATTAAATGTACCAACTCCATCACACAATTCCAATAATTCAGTTCATTGCCACAGATCAATCTCCATCAACCCAAGGGCTTAAGTCAGCCTTTATGAGTTACTGTTAAATATTGATCTGTGCCTGTATGACAGAAGGTCATTATACCTCTCACTCATTAAGGACCAGAAAAGTGAGAGTTTGGCTGCAGAGCAATCATTCACTCCAGGAAAACAGGGAGAAATGCTACACTGTGCTTGGGAACAGGTTTGTTCTGCTTCTCTACAATTAACCAAATTGTTGCCCAAGACAACATGGGCCTAAAGACCGTTTCTTAGTGAACAGAGTGCTACGCCTAAGTTGCTTGCGTCTGTTCCAAAACATGTTCAAGAGATCTGAGCCACCTCACAGCAGTGGCTCATGGTGGTCCTTGGGCATAGGGAGGGAGAAGAGCCGTGAGTTACGGACTGAATGGAAATTCAGCTGCAGAAATGTGCTTATCAGAAGATATTTTGGAACCAGTTCTCTGGCTGCTTCTGACATAGACTGCTCCCGCTAAAAAACCAAACCAAAACAAAAAAAAGGAACAAAACAAACAAACCGAAATACCTGTCTCGGAAAACAAGCATGGGAAACAGCATCACTGCAGTAAGAAACTGTTCTCCAGTTTCCTTCTGCATCCCAACCATGTTTGCTCTGCAGACCCTATGAAATACCTGGTGTCATGTCCCACTCGACTCCTTCAGTTCCCTGAAGATTATAAGAACAAGCTTGAGTTGCAGAAGTTAGACCAGACGTAGAAAGAAAAGAAGGTTTAGATGCTATGCAATCTATGTGCATTTCAATTCCTAAAACCAAAGCAAAGCAAGTGCAACACTGATGTAAAAGCAAGACGCTAAGAAGAAAGAAGGGGAATGATAACAACCAGAGAAAGAATTTCTCCAAACTTCACACATCCTAATGTTGCCCACTTCCTTTGCACTCCCTTAATTGAATTTTTATCCAT
This sequence comes from Nycticryphes semicollaris, assembly GCA_013400055.1. Lineage (NCBI taxonomy): Eukaryota > Metazoa > Chordata > Aves > Charadriiformes > Rostratulidae > Nycticryphes > Nycticryphes semicollaris. The sequence goes on along the minus strand of VXBJ01005431.1, from coordinate 50,850 downwards.
CTGAATAAGCATGTGTAATGGGAACTCAGCTCATGACTTTGCTCCCATTACCATATCTTGAATTTAATTGAAATGTGTAATCCATGGAAGTCCAGACATTAACCCATTTGGGTGAAGCAACTATTATTACAAGCTTTGTATTCTTCCTAAAGCTCCAGCTGCTGGAACCATATGACTCCGTGAGAATCCACGGGTCTCAGTTGCAGGACTTTTGTTTTGTTTATTTTAAAAGATATCTCAAGTTCTCATGCTTGAGGAGGAAAAAAAAAACAAAAAACCAACCACGTATAAAGCTCAACAACATGACTTGCAACTTCCTTAAAGGCTCAGGAACTAGAACAGTAGAAAAAACCCACAACTTTCCATTTTAGAAAACCTCATGATTCTTTTAAGCTACTTTCCTAGCTGCTAACTCACTGGTGGTTTTTACTCTGCAATATTTTCTCTCCAACAGCAATTTTTTGCAGAATTGAACTATTCCTGCTAAAAGTGATAGATTATAGGGCCCATTCTTTTTGCAGCTTTGCTGAAGTTGGTCCTCCGTTTGAAGAGTCCAAAGTAACATCTCTTCTATGTACATAAAGAGACGTAACACTGTTTCAGGGATTAGTTTAGACCACGTTGCAGGAGACAAGGGGGAGACACATGGATCTGCTGCCCCATAATTTTTTAGATAAAATATTAAAAAGTTAACAAAACATTTATGTGGCCTCACAACAAAGGAAGGAGGACACAGTTCATCTTCAGGTTTGTATCTATCACCTAATCAACACCAACAATAAACAAATGCCTGGGTGGGCACAGAATTAAGCAACTTTCTTCTCCATGAGCATCTCTGTGGGAATTCACTGTAATGCCTTATCTGCAATACCAGCATGATTAATCTCAAGGAAAAAAAAAAAAAACAAACCCAACATACTGCTTTAAAAATTGCTTCATTACTTTTTAATGGTGATTTTCTGACTGTGCTTTAAATCTCATCACCAAGGTCATGCGGTTTATTTGGTTTTGAAAATGCCCTTTAGAATTGAATTCTAGGTTAATGATGCAATGTGTTTTACATGGTAGCATTAGATGACAATACCAGCAACACACCATGCAGCATGCTAGCAAGACAGTCAGCTGTATCCCCTCCACCAGAAGAGTAAAATTAGTTGTCAGAACTCATTTTCTTCCTAGTTGTTATGAAAGAAGTTTAGATATATTTTGTCCAGCTCTAACATGTTTATGTTTTCGAAAACAACACTTTTTTTCTAGACAGTTTCCAGCTTCAGGAGTTTCAGGTTACAGAACTGAAGCCCAATAAGCAACTTAGTGGTAACAATGATGAGAGAGAAACACAGAATGAAGTGCAAGCACGGGAGTGAGTGTGTGCGTGTATGTATTATTTTACTAAGCTATGCATAAGCACAGTTCGGCCAAATCAATTTTTCACTTAAACTCCCGTTACTGAAACACAGATTATACGCATATAATTAAAATACACCTTCTAGTGATGCTCACTGAGTAAAGATTACTACAGCTATAAAACAGCAATGTAAACCTTTACTAAAATTTACTCAGACCACTGCCACTATGCTACCTAAATAGGTTAACAACTAGAGAAGACAGCAGAGGAGTGCACTGCCATCTCACTTTATGCTGCTGTCCCAAGAAATCTGACTGGCTGAAGTGGATCTATTCATTTCACAGAGCTGCTTCAAAAAAGGATCCAGCCATTTTCCCATGTGCTGCTAGGTTTCTTCTCCCTTCTCTGCAGAATCAGATGCTACTGATCACAGCTGTAAAAGCCATACAGAATTGGATGGAGCCCTGGCTTCTAACAGTACAAGCTCCTTTATGAGAAATCATTAAAAAATATCTTCTCCATTTCACCCACAAGAACACTTAATGACTCCCCCAAAAAAATTTATTGTCAACATAGATCTTAGCCTGAATGCTAAAACCATTGATTAAGCCCAGCCTTTTCTAGATAGATTGTAATGCCACAGCATAATACAAGAACTGGCATAGAAGAAAAAAAGCACCTAGTCTTGAAGCATCCTCAGTTTTTTTATTATTTTTTTACCATGCCAAAAGAATTAATGACCAATTCCTTCATTTTCAGGGCAGTGACTTCTTAGACCANGGAGGGTGCTGAAAAAAGAAAGAGAATACATGAATAAATAATGTGGAAGTAAACAAAGTCCTTGCCGTGTTGAGCACAGCTGTTCTACAGCATTTATAAAGTCTCTAGTTACATAGTTAGGGCCATTTCCCCAAGGAAAGAAATGCACTGTATTGCACAATATGGGAACATGCACACATAGGGAATATGCATTGACTTATTAGTGGTAAGAAAAAAATAAAAAAAAAAAATCAGCAATCTACATCAATTCTAAGCAAACAACCTATCTGATGCTGTCAGAGGTTTTGCGTGGAGATGATTACACTGAAGTCAGGATTCTTAAAATGTCAACATTCAACTTACTGTATCAGACGTNTAGATCTTAGCCTGAATGCTAAAACCATTGATTAAGCCCAGCCTTTTCTAGATAGATTGTAATGCCACAGCATAATACAAGAACTGGCATAGAAGAAAAAAAGCACCTAGTCTTGAAGCATCCTCAGTTTTTTTATTATTTTTTTACCATGCCAAAAGAATTAATGACCAATTCCTTCATTTTCAGGGCAGTGACTTCTTAGACCAAAGGAAGGAAGAAAGGAAGGAATTGCTTCATTTGGCATTCTCTTGCATCAGAACATTTACCAAACAGCTCTTACGTAGAGCTTGTCATGGTGATTCATTTGATTGCATCCAAGCCCCTCATACTGCCCCAGTAGGTATTCCAACTACAAATGAGTCATGAAACCCCTGAACAGGGAAGGCTGAATTCTCCNTGTGGAAGTAAACAAAGTCCTTGCCGTGTTGAGCACAGCTGTTCTACAGCATTTATAAAGTCTCTAGTTACATAGTTAGGGCCATTTCCCCAAGGAAAGAAATGCACTGTATTGCACAATATGGGAACATGCACACATAGGGAATATGCATTGACTTATTAGTGGTAAGAAAAAAATAAAAAAAAAAAATCAGCAATCTACATCAATTCTAAGCAAACAACCTATCTGATGCTGTCAGAGGTTTTGCGTGGAGATGATTACACTGAAGTCAGGATTCTTAAAATGTCAACATTCAACTTACTGTATCAGACGTCTACCTAGGCACAACAAATTCTAGCTCTTTGAAGCAGTTCTGTGGATTAAAGAACAAACTATTATAAAATGCAGACAATGAGTAAATCATTGCCCTTGCTAAATTCTAAAATAGAGAACAAGTTGTTCCACCTTTCTCTGGACTTATCATCCACGTTCAGCATATGCATTGGCTTTGTGTATGTGTAATTTGTTGACCTATCCATTCCTGCACAGAGATGTGAAGACAAGAAGTTAAATAACAATTATGCCAGCATTAAAAGATGTCCAACAAAACAAATATGTAGGAAATGGATGATGTACAGTACACTGATGGAATCCAGCCATAACATGGCCATAGGGTTGTTCAGTTTAAAGTACATTAAGTCAGCACAATTTTCCATTGAAGTCGGAGTAATACATAGGCAGTGCAGCTCTCTCTTTTCTCAGAGAAATAATAAACGACAAAAACAGCTGCAAACTAGGTGCGAAGCCACCTTTTCCAGCAAGCATAACAGCAAGAGATATTGGCATCTCTTTTCCACCTCTGAAGATGGGAATACACAAACATGTAGCTAAAGGCACAATCTTCTAATACCCAAGACTGTATCATCTTAACTTGATGCAGTGCAGGACAGAGCTAATTCAAGTATCTAAAACAATGTAGCTGAAGAGTGAACCAGGGTTCATTTGCGCAGTGAGAGAAAAGTCATACTGCTACCAGTTAGGAAACCAGCTTAGATTTACTCATGTCTCAGTGTATACATGTATTTCTTTGGCACTATATAAGTACCATAAACAACTATCTTACTCGTTTGTTTGGTTCCTCCAGGTTTATTCACACGAGTTGTCCCATCTGTTGCAAGACCAGGTTTTATGCCTAACATTTACAGCTGATCCCGGTGTGACAACTTCATGCTGAAAATGAAAAATCCCTGCTTTCCAGTTCAAGAAAGCAAACCATTAGTCAGAGCAATATCCTGGCGGTAAGAAACCACTGATTGAGTTTTTACTCCACCCAATTCAAAGGTCAGAGAGTAGTTTTCCATCCTACATTTCTCTGTACCACACAGACCAGGAAGCTGAACCAAGTCTTCCACATCTCAGGCCAGTCCCTTAACTGCCTACCACACATCTGCACATTCACGTGCTCTCACTTTCTGAATTTCTTCAGAACTCTCTCTTCCAAAAATATTACCCCCGAAAAACATTATCAAAACTGATGAGTCTTGCAAAAGACTCTGGCTCCAAGAAGAAAAAAACATTTCAACAAAAATTCAAATCCAAGTTTTCTGAGTAACGCTAGTATCACCAGCAATTGCCAAGATAATAAAACCGAAGTGCGCTGGCAGAATAAAACTAATAATACAAGACCATGAGCTAATTAGGATGGGAAACGAACTTCTGTAGTATTAAGTTTGTATTGCTCAACACTTGTGAGGTTTCAGGTGGTGTTTGACAGATTTCTAGTCTTCATTGTTACACTGGCATGCATCTCGAGCAAATGCTATGCACACAATAAAGTTGCTCGAATATTCTCAGCAGTGCAAAGACAAATTAATCAAAATTAGACATGAATTTTAATATAGTCTATTTTTAAACTGTTTAAAAAGCTATTTTACTCCTATTAACTGCAGAGAGGGAAAAGGGAAAGAGAAAGGAAGAAAGAAAAAAAAAAGAATCAGAAGCCACATTCCTACTCCTTTGCCTTTTTGAATGAATCCATTATGAGGCTGAAAAAGAGGTTTAATTAAATCAGTTCCACTTACCAACCAAACCCTACCTGTTTCTTTGCCAGAGACACCATTCCTTCTTGTTCCCAAAGGAGTCTTGGGAGGAGGAAGAGAAGAAGAGCAAAACTGGATTTTAAGAACAGGAAAGCAGAGGGTGCTTTTGCTTTCTGTTACTCAATGCAAAAAACAGTGGGGAAAAAACCAAACAGCTGTATCAAGGCATTCATTATTGCCAAGGCACTACCATTACAACTCTTCTCATGAAGATGCAGGATACCACATGCAGAACTCTTTGGACACTAAAAATAAATAAATATTCTAAAAGGGCTTTTGCTGAATTGTACTTTCACAGCAAAAGCTGGACCAGGTCCAAGAAGAACCATGAAACTGAGGCTTTCTGTATATTGCAGCTATTAAAATATGCAGTAAGTTAAATGCAAGGAAACCCTGTACTGTGGTAGCCCCTGCTGAACCTCATAACCATCTCTTTCTCCTCAACTGTTGCATGAGGGAAGAAAAATTATTACCCACTGAAAATTAAGAATCAATTTCTTCAAACAGATGAGTCAGCAGATGTAAACTTCAGCAAAAGTAATTCCCCGTGCTGCTGACATCACCACACACACACACACACACACAGACCACCTAGGAATCATTGCAAGTGTGCTACCATCCTGAAAAACAGGGAATAAAGCAGAACAATCTCTGCGTGCGTGATCTCTGGTGGATGGTGTTTTACTGTGAATACCCAGAGTAACAGAGCCTCTGGTTGCCTCAAATATTCTGAGTACTATGGATTTTGTTCCTCAAAAGTCATGACGTAGCATTAGCTCATTCCTACTTGCTGGTGTATTTGGCCTTGCTCCCGGTCCCCTGAGCAGACATGAGGGGTCCCCACACCAGCTGGGGCTCTGCTGCCACTGATGAGAGCAAAGGGGAACTCACTGCCGCCACAGTCCCATGGGACATGCCACTGAAAACAGCCTTCACTGGTTGGCTTGGAGGTATCTCCTATATCACCAGCCATCGGCAGCTGGGGAACCTTCGCCAACAAGTTATACCACCCTCAGTTTGGGTTTCTGCACTGAGCTAAAACAGGGCTGCAGTCAACCAGCTGGATTAGGAAAAGAGGAAAAACACAATGCTCTCAATATGCTCGCCACAGATAATATTAAAAACATGCAACTGCGTCATTCCCCACACCGCAAAAGAAAAATGCCATTATTAAAATAATTTGCTGATAAAACACCTATGGTGTAAGTTGGTCTCAACTGGAGCTGCCCATGTTGGCCCAGCCTACATGTTGCCACACCGTGCCAGACCCTCAAACAGCAACAGGCCACCAGACAGCCCCAAACACAACCTGGCTCTGCGCCACGTTTCACTTCGGCAGGAGCAGAGGGAGGTCCAAGGTCACCCATCCCTCAACCTCTGTGGGCTGCGTGAGCTTCACAAAGCTCAACAGTTGCTCAGTCTGACAATAAATCATGCTGCCGTCTCTACCCTGACATTACAATGTAGGTTCACATTCACAACTGGACACATACCATGCCACAGCAGGATGCCAATTCTCACAAACAAAAGATCCAGCTAGTTAAACAGCAAAAATAAATCTCAGCTGCTAATAGAAGCGAAGTGAGTTTTCAGTCTAAATAGCTGCAGCATTTCTTAGGATTTTGTGGGGTTTTTTTTAAGGTTGGAATAATTCAGACCTGTTATGCCAAGCACAGTAAGTTAAATCCACAGCCACATTTGAAATAGGCATCTGGCTTATTAATAAAAGACTCTGCATCCTGCACTCTACCTCAATGTCAGTATAGAGGAAAATCTCACCACAGCAATGCCGACAGCCTTTGACAGTAAAAACTTAATACCACCTTATAGACTCAAACCCCAACGTTTATAATATGATGCAGTGCAGTGGATAAACCTAAAGAAGTTCTCAGCAAACTGCTCTTTACTTTTTCTTTTATTTCTTTAAATATAGAGGAGGGAAAAGTAGATGGTGGAGCTGCTCACTATCTGTTTTGCAGATTAAGGTGACACTGACAAATGAACAGTCAATTTGCCAAAAATTCGAAGAATTAACTTTGCAAAAGGAAACAGAGATACTGAATGTATTATAGCTTGCCTCTGACTTTACAATGCAAAGCACTGTGCTTAACCATGAAAATCAGAAAGCCAACCTGACTTCAACAGTCTGAATTTTACTGTAAACAGCAGAAAGCAGGTTTTATGGTGTTTTTTTTTTTTTTTTTAAAGTATAATTTAAAAGGACTAAAATAAATTTTTCCCACCTGCCTTCAAACCGACTATCTGCCTTTTGGTATCTGTGCCTTTTACAGCAAATACACTATTAATCACTTTCCTTAAATAAGCATTCAGTGCCTCCGTAGTAACTGTGTCCCCGGTTTATATTTGAAGTGCCTGCACAACACATGCATCACTTGCCTGAGATAGAAGCTCACCCCTACCCAAACAGAGCACAAATTAAAGTTTGACTGTACAACCATATAGGCAAAAGAAATCATCAGAAGATTCTGCACAGAGGATTATACATTCTTAACAAAGGTTTAAAACATTTTCAAGCCCCGTGGTGTTTCAGGTTAGGACACTGATCTTCGTGGTTATACGGGAATCTGCAAATGGAACAAAAAATGAACAAGAGGATGACAATGTTCTGCTACTCCAGCAGGGCTATGTCAAAAGACTTACACTGTATTTACTCTCAAATCACATTAACAGACGCCGTTGGTCCTTTCTACTTTTCAAATAAATACATATGAGCTTCCACAAGATCTCCAGTAAACTGATGCGGTCAAAATTAAGAGCATTAGTTGCAATTTTTACTAATATATAAAACCCTAGTCTGTATTTCCTGATGCAGTTTTGCATACTGTCCTGCCAGGGGATGAAAAAGGGTAAAGAAACACAAAGTTACCTAACGTGACTTTGAACAGAGAGCCTCTGTTCGGATGTAAAAAACAGGGAGTGTTTTTAAAATGTTGCAGGCTACCAGGACAGCTTGATGGGAGGACCAACAAGATTCACGCTGAATGTCGGTGTCACTTCTGAGCTGTCACGCTGTGTACCACAGAGATAAACATTGCACATGTGAAATAATTGTCAGTTACTTCAGGCTGTCAAACATTTCAACAGAACATTGTCATCTCAGCGCCAGACACGCAAAATAACTGTGTTTATCCAAGTCTACTTTCATCCAAAACACACCTCATGAAATCCCAGGCTTTTTAAAAAGGGGGTGGAGGGAGGACAGATAGCAAGCACCCTTCATTTGCCCTTACCACATGCTGAAAATTCACAACAAAGCCCTTAATGCCACCTTTTGCACCTATTTGTGCGACGTACCTGCCCAACACTGCTAAAGTAATAGAAAACCCTTAAACCACAGGAGTGCAACGCCACTGTGTCTTCAAAGCCTTTTTATTTCAGCTGGCAAAGACAAAATGAAACTAGAAAGGAAATACACTGGTGCATACAGAGCCTCAGCTCTCCAAGCAGGCTGGGCCCTTGTTTCGGTTACGGGATGGAGAAGATTCAAAACCTACCATGAAAACAGAGCTGGTGCCAGCGTGGCACTATTCTGTTAGTTTGTAACCTGGACATTCTGGGCACTTAAGTGGGTCTCCATCCACTCTGTGCATGCCAACCAGTTTTATCCCCCAAGGCAACAGCACAAATATACCTTTGTGCTTTAAGCTGACACCTTCCTTGCTCTCTTCATGATGGAAAGAAGCATACGTGCAGCAGTTTTGTTAACTCTGTTCAAGGCTGTAGGGAAGCAAACTCTGGGAATCCATCAGGTTCGAAAGGACTAGGTGTTCTGTGACTATCCCATGCTCCCCGCAAGAAGAAGGGATATCAGTGAACCCTTCCTCTGATACTCAGTGAAAGAAATGGCCCAAATTTCATCACACTACACCAGCCACTACCACCCAATGGATAATGTTCATTCACTAACCCCATCCATTTTAGCAGCCACTTAATCTGCAAGATAAAGATTATGTAACCTACAAGAGAAAAACACGTATGGGCTTTTTATGTTTTTCCCAGAGCTACAATTGTTCTCTTCAAATAGTTAAATCACAACAAAGCTCATGTAGATGCAGTTCCCCTGGTGTAAAAGATGCACTTATTTTGCACAAGAGCAGGATATTCGTCACTGGTATTATTATACCTACATTAGGTAAATGCATTGGTATAAGGGGAGTTACCTATAAAGGCAGAAACAAAGCACACATGTGCACAGTCATTAACTAATCCCCTTATCTTCTTCCAAGCCTCCTGCCTGTTCGTTTTCCTTCAATCTTTTTTGTTCACCTTTACCTCTTCCTGCAAAATACTATTATTTTTTTTAAAAAAGGTTTAAGAGAGAAGACATAAACACACTCAGGTTTTACATGATCTGCCCAGACCTGGTAATTGCCCTGCTTCCATCCACAAGGAGTGTTCAACACAAAAATTGAGGTAACTGAAGCCCTGACAATTGAGATACTCAGTTTTTTAAAAAGCAGGTGCCCAAATAAGTATTACTTATCTGGATCATTTCCCACACAGGAATATTATGTATTGGCCAGTCTTGCACAGATGCTAAATTGCCAAAACAAAGTAATCTGATTTTAACTAGCTGTTCTGCAAAAAAAATTGTAACTTGGTAAGATGGTATAACTAATTTTCTTTGGGGAGCAATTGAATTGTGAAGCTAATAAACTATGACGTGAGTATTTCTGGACTAATTTCAGTTCCTTAAGCCAAATCCTCCAGACCTTTTAGAAGGCTCTAACTTTGAATAGGATTCACTATTCTGTCAGAGGTCCTATAAATACTGAGAAAGCTGGTTCCCCTCCTCCCCACCTTAGTTCAAACATCAAATGGTGCACACTAGTCACAGAACTGCAGCCCAGAAACCCTTCTTCCTTATCATCTTCTGCTGTTGTGAAGTGCAGTCAAGGCCACAGCAATATCTAATGCTGTGCCAAAAAGCAATGAAATGGCCTACGCTTACGTAGTACTACCCCGCAAGCAACTTTCCCAAGACTTTGCAAACTTTAACAACCAATTGCGTGAGTCCAGAAAACTGAAAGCTGGAAGAACCTATTAAGGAAAGATGAGACCAAGGAGAGACATGGCAACTGACTTCATGTCCATTGAAAAGATACAGCGGCCAGCCCCGCATGCCCACTTGAAGCCTGAAGGCTGGAAGACTTTGGCTGACCACACAGCCTTGGCGTAAGAGGAACACTGAAGTGCTAGAACAGGTTCCCCAAATGATGCCCATTGCTGGAGCTTCCCCAGCACAACTGAGACAACCATTGGTTAGGAACATGCTGGACAGAGTCAGTCTTACCACTGAGATGTGAAAAGACTTAACAAGCTTTCAGAAGTCCCTTCCAGGCCAATTTTCTACGATGAGGAAAACAGCCTCTTTTACTAAAGACTGCAAGATCAAGAAAAGGTTTTATCATGTTACGTCTCATAGAAGTGCCAATTAATACTAACAGGGGAGGCAAAATGCTCTGCAACTCCCTGCAACTGTAAATCCACACCTGGACTTCCCAATTTAAGTAACGACAAGTCACCAGAATTTGTCCACCTCAAAAAGGAGAATGCTATTTCCTCTCTCCACCATCTGCTTGCAGTACACTGCAGAGTCCTCAAGACAGAGACTACTGACCACTACAAGTAGTGCAGACATTCACAGATGTTGTCTTGACCTGAGCTGGTACCTCACAGTTTTTCTGGTTGTACCAGTATCTCGTGAGCACCGTGACTGGCAGGTTGAGAAAGAGTTGATAAACATGGTGTGCTACAGAAACCGAGGGGGAAATCTGAGGTTGAGAGCAATGAAATCAGGCAAACGGAGACTTAGCTCTGGAAAAGCTAAAAGATTTGCAACATGACCGCAAATGGCCAAGAGCTGCCTCCTCCCAATACTTAACATCTAAACCACTAGCACTATTAAAAAGGAAATATTTTTGTGAACTAGAATGTGGAAAACAAAATTATTTATTTAAAAAAAATAAGCTAGTCTGTTTCTGGAGGCCTGATTTTCATTAATGTAATATTTCTGTTAACAGCCTTGTCTACGTAAGGCATCTGTAGAAAGTTTTTATTGTTAACTTAATAGTGAAAATCTAATACAGGTTCTATTTGAATTTTCCAATTAAACTGACGTCAATGGCAGTCTGAGAATCAGATTGTTACAACCCAGACTATGAAACAAACATTCAAGTCAGATGCTATAAATGTAGCCATTGCACACTAGTAAGTGTGTTTTAACATTTTTAATCAGGTCTCCAAGTAGAGCCAAGATACACTTGGCATAGAGATGAGGGGAAAAATTATAAAAATGTAGACATTTTTACTTGGAAAGTCAATTATAGTTTATTTCCAGGAAGACTGAAAAAAAAAATTGGAATACGCACAGAGAGCTGCACTTGTGCAAGTGTATGTGCAAATACTGGAGCATGGTCAAGTCACTGGAGCTTGATGGCTTCATCAGCACTTGCCACACAACAGACTAAAGGTGAGATGTTATCTTCCTTGTAAGGTTACCTCCCCAGAACCATCTGTAGCACTGGGAACCCATAAAGGAAAGGGAACGAGGGGATCCTATGGCAGTGCTGGAGAAGCAGAAGAGACTGCTTAGTGGTACAGAAGTAAGAAAGGGGAAGGAGCATGTGTAGGGAGAGGAGATTTTGGTTGGAGATCAGAAGAGTTTCCTGAGAACAAGATTACAGGAAATTTGAAAATTCCACCTGGGATTCCCATCAAAAAGATGACAGGGTCCTACACCTCATCAAAATCCTTACATGCTTTGGAAAATACTTGCGTTCCTCAAGGTTTCAGATTTTTATAGAGACCAGCAGAAAATAAACAAATCATCGAGTGGTAAAAAATCAAAAAAGAGCTGTGCTGGAAAAGACATGGATGGGATGGTCTTCTTGGCCTCTCCCATGTCAGTCTCCAGAAACCTGCTGGTACTGGCACTGGGTTCCTGCAGCAGTCCCTGCACCAAGCATCCTACAGAGCCTCCTGCCTACTCACGAAAAACCACAGCACTCTAGTACGCACCGATCACTTCAGTTGCCAGAAGCCATGATACAATCAAAGACAGCTTAGAAGAGTAAACTAAAAGTTAACACACGTACACATGGCTATATGATTTGCAATTGTTTACTGCTACCAAAAGGGCCTGAACCCTTATTAGATTTCAAAACCTTTTAGGTGTGTGTGAAAGAAGGATGAATCAGAGTAGAAAACAGAGTTTTATGCCATTTTTCCTGTAGAGGTGGGTTACGCAAGTCACATTTTCAATTCATGAGAAAGAAAAAGCACTGGAGTTATGTGCTAATTATCAAAGATATTTCTAGGGCCTGCAATAATGGGGTTAGAAATCAAACAAGTTTTTAAATTAAAAAAAAATAAACAAAACTAAACTGCTTTTAAAAAAAGAAGATAAAGTAGTTCACAGAGCTTCAGGCTGTTTCTTATTTGATGTTACACACAGATGTTAGATTCTGTAAGTTACACACAGATGTTAGAAAATTGAATTCTGTTCTCAAAAATATTTTTCAAGACTCTTGGTCATCCTAGGCTTGGACCTTAGATTAAGGAGAGATGTAGCACCATCGAGGAAGGAGCTCTGTGGCCCATATTGTATCCTAGAGATAGATCAAGGAATGCCAGCATCAGCAGAGGCGTAGGCTACCTGCTGCGGACCTGATCTCTGTCTGGAAATTAGGGATGCTCTGTAACACTGCACTAGAAAATGGAGTGATGCCACTCCAGAAGACGAAGGTGCTCAAGTCCCCATCTCTTGCTTCCTCCATGTCTGCAAAATACAAAGTCCCAGTATTCAGAAAGAAGTTTTTTTACTCAACACAAAAATAAAGATACTCAACTTCCTTCTAAGCTATAACCTGCTGAGATGGTGTGAGGTCTGAACTTGTTACCCATCACAGCACACAGAAACACAGCCTTGGTGCGATTACGCCGATGGACATTAGCTTTGCTTAGAACACCAGGTTTCCTGTGCAAGTCTGGAAAGATGTCAAGCATGATTTATGGTATATTGTTACACCATCGTCTAGACAGGACCAGAGCTAACTCAGGAACTGATAAGAGCAAGTCCATGACAATACAAACTCAAGAGGCTAATGTGTCCAGCCAACAATTGTAGAGTCGATGTATCTCTCTGGGACAAAACCCCTCTTGCACACAGCCTCCTCAGCAGACTGGTCTCCTTACTCGAGTCCTTCTCAACATGAGGGAAATGCAAACTGAACTTCCAGAAGCTGTGACGTAGCTTCCACAATCTTCTCTAGATCAGCTATGGGTGTTTTACAGACCCTTTGGGTCACTTCACCCATCTGCAACGAGGCAGGGCTTTTCAAGTCATGGCTACCAATGAACCAACTCAATCCAGGTTGGAACTCACTCTGCAGTCATCTCATTTGCACACCAGCAAAGCACTGGGTGCCTGCTTCAGGGTCTTGGAAAGGATCTGATGGCTTACTTTTACCATACCAGTAAACGCCATTGCCTAGCCAAGACACAGCTTACTTTGGCAGAAGACTCTGCAGGAGGATTAGCAACATCACCAAGAGGACTTTCGTGCTTGGAATAAGTGCAGCTACACCTGGGCTGCTGTTGACAGAATTATGCTGGTAAGAGCGGAGGGAGGGGAAATGGCTTTCTGACCAACCCAAATATGCCAGCAAAATCAGTAAGCACAGGGTCAGGCTTCAGACGAAACCACACTGCAATTCCTGGCACTTGTTGTTATAGTGGAAATTTCAATCACAATAACCTGCAGTAATTAAATGGACCACGGAAGGACTTTTGCCCTCAGGGAAGGGATAAAAAGAATAATATTTCCTTCAACGAGCTGGAGTACATCCAGCACCGGCACAACTGTGCAGGACTGGGCGTAGCGGTATCAACATCTCACACGACAGCCACTGGCAAGGAAACCAGATACAGAAGTGTGGGAAATCTGAGTGCTTTTTATTTTCTCTTCAGTCACGTAGCTTTTCCTTGATATATGAAGCTCCTAGTCCAAGGCAAAGAAAACAAGTCAGCACAGCTGACTTATAAGTCAGCCAGCATGTATTGCTATACAGAGAGCTAGGTGTGAAGCCCAACAGCAAGTCTGGAGTGTTCCTGAAGGAATGCTCATCTGTTCTTCCTTCCTTCCTGAAGCAAGCTCATTTAAAACTTCACTTCTTCAATGACAGGTCCTGAAGCAAGTCTGGCCAGCCAGGACAGCCCTCAGAGGAAATGAAGGATGGAAAATGGAAGGCCTAAATAAGGAGAACAAGCTAGGTAGGCTCCCCCAGAAGGTTCCTGTCAACTGTTGCAATCCACACTTACAGGCAGCAAGCACACAATGGCTAAGAAAAAAAAATAAAATTTCCCATGCTTTAAGACTAACACTTAAGGCTTTCTTCTCTGCCATTATTATGTCTTCATTTCGCAGACAGCAAAGATGCTGACAGCTAGATCTCCAGAGCATACCAAAGATGCTCTGATGGGACCAAATGAGCCCCCTCAAAGCAAAGCTTCCAACAGCCCACCTAAGCACAGAAGCAGCTGGCTCAGAGAGCTGCTGGCAAGCAGCTCTGGAGCCTGGCTCAACACCTGGAGGTGCAGGAAGGAGAAGATGGGAACGCTGGGGCAAGCAACAAGGTGTCTTCTACTTCATACCTTTGCCTTCTCGAGTACAGACAGAGAACAGAACAATTTCAGGAATAATGCACAAACATGTAAAAGTTCAATATTTTAAAATCCATCTTCATTATGGGAAGCTGAAAAGGGCTTCATCATTCAATCTAGCATAGCATGTGTTTTTCAGACAGACCCACTTATCATTCAACAAGCAAGCTCCTAATGCTGACAGGATGCATCCTTTTCCTATTGCACTATTATACCAGCTTTTATGAAAACAGCTACCAACCCTCATTACAATAACACCCATCCTATTTTCTGTCATTCACTTGCAGCTTTGTTCAAAGACATGTGTGATTATAGATTTGATTTACTTCTTTTTGGTTAACTTAGCAAATCTTCCCCAAATGAAATGCTAGCCACACATACATCCTCTAAAACTTAATGCTTGGTAACATCCAAAATAATAAACTCAACAATATTTTTATGAGTCAATTTGTATACATTCTCGCCTATTACATAGCATCAAACTCCTTCCTTTGATCAGTTGGCACTGCCATTACTTTGGCTAACTCTGGCCACATTCATGTATTAAGCAAATCTACTTTTACTTGAATTTCTTATCTTGCTTGCATGTTTTGGAGGGGAAAAAATATTCCTTGCATTTGTAAACTTTTTTTCTTTTTTTTTACATTAATAAGCCAGCTTGAATGTGTAGTCAGCAAGAGAGGGATGTCCTATAGGTGACTGAATGTGTAGTCAGCAAGAGAGGGGTGCCCTATAGGCCAGCAAGCAACAAAATGTATCTGCTCATATTTCACAGAAGAACATGCTTTAGGAACGGGTGAGCACTTTGTTCAGCATTATTCTTGGATGTGAGCTCACAGGCACAGAGAACACTAGGCACCCTGAATAACAGCCATGTCTTCTTCTGTTAAAAGGAGAGTGTTTTCAAACTGGTAAGAACTACAAGAGCTAATGAAATCTTCTATTAACATTGCAGTGCACATTAAATGGCTTTATTTTTCAATAATTTATGTGTTTTACATCAGCCTGTATTAGCAGAAGCATGTTTTCTTTGCTATTATATTTTATCTATCACTTTGATTTCAATGCCATGATGGCGCCTTGTTTCTCAAGTACACACCAAGTCAGAATTTACAGGTCAGACAGTAAAGGAAGAATGGTGAAAATAGAAAGGCATTTATTTACAACTTTGCATTTTACAAGCCCTATTTATTTCTAACACAGCTATTCACATTTGGTCAGCTACTGTACACATATGGGACACTGTTCTGAAACTGTAATTTGGCAAAGGCAGTAAAAGTGCAGAGCCAGGACATTTGCTAAGAGAAATATTCATAAGCTCCAGGAGCAAGGTTAACACAAAGCCAGGAGGAGCAGTGTTCAAAGTAGTCGTAGTAGTAGCAGCAGTATAAAACTGAAGCAAGCAATCTAGGCAATCAATAGCACATTCTCTCTCCCCTCCAGGCACTTGCAACTTACCTTTTCTCTATAGAGGACAGACGAAAACGGTGGCAGATCCCTAAAGAGCAAAAAGCTATTCTGTTGCTATTGTTTTATTCTTTCCATTGGGCAAAAGCATCAAAGTACATTCAACAGCCAGAGAGTGCAGACCTTTCACAGTGCTAAGGTCATAGATGTATACGAACAATAGGACTTAGTGTATCTGAAGTCTGCTAAGCAACAGTTGGAATATAGAATGGACGAAAGGACCTGCAACCCCACTGACATCAAGGGAACAAGACCACTACAGCAGACTTGACTCTGTCCAAGTCTACATTGACATACAGATGGCTAATAAGATAAAAATAAAATACCACAACAAACAAACATTTACAGTAGATTAACCANGGGCTGGCTGGTGCGAACAGCTTCAGCTCCAGCAACACGTGAGTACAGCCCTGGGGAGCTACACCAAAGTCCACTCTGGCTGCCTCTGCAGGAGCACAGAGGAGAGGACGTAGGTAAAAAGTACCACAAACAGGGTTTCTAAGGCAAATAATATGAAAACCAGCTCCTCTGACCTCAGAGAAGGGGCAAATTGAACACACCTATGAAGTTAAAGCTGAATTAGTTTAACAATCTACGACTCCTGTCAAGCAAGAAGGCTGCAGTTGGTTTTTTCAGCAAAGGAAGCAGGAAAGGCAGCACACCAAAGAGGGTACCAACGACGGAGACTGCCATCAGCAGGCACTGCTGTCACCTTCCACTCAGCACTGCTGGCTTCACTCACTGACAGACAGAGCCGCAGGAAGAGCAGCAGCCACTGGTAGATTCACCTTCAGAATATGAGACCAAATTCCCCCAGCTGCCAGAGATATTGCAGGTATGTATATCTCTAGGTTAGAGACCAAAGGCAATAATCACATTAGGAAGTTTGACTTTGCCCCATTATATCACTGTTTATTTACACTATAAACACACGTATATACACCACTAGGTACAAGGTGATCTTGATCTGCTTGGGGCCTCTAAATATCTCTATAACACTGTGAACAATTAAGAGGGATGTTTGACTCTTGATCTGAATAGTTTCTTCACCAGAGAACAAAGCAGCAATTCAAATCAGCTATAAAATAAGTATCATATTCTTAATTGCTAGCATACACGTCTAAGCTTCAAAACCAGAATGAACCCACAAATCCTCCTCCCATCTAAGTGTATTTACACACTAGCATCTTCCAGCTACGGAATGAAATCTGCTACTTGTTAAAACAGACAAACCTGCTTCAAAATCCATGCTACCAAATGCTTTAATGTAAGGACCTACAGACTTCCCACGATGAGGTAACAAAAATTAATACACTGACTACACTTGATTCACAGTCAGCGCTTTCAAACACCCAGTCAAAAAAAACTCCCACAGGGATAACAAGCTAGTGGTACAACTTGGAGATGCTTAAGTAGTTGTTCTAGGCTCACCAATTCATGTTTCTTACCAGATAAATCCATCCTCTCATTATAACTTAGCTTATGAGATCCAACCTCAGTCTACTCTGCCTCTCACAGTCCTTGACCAACTGTCATCATACAAAGAATTGATGTAACGTGCAACCAAACTCAAGCAAAGAGGAAAAAATGGTATGTAAATATCAAAGTACCCAAGTACGAAAGAGCCTTAAGTATAAAATGTATGTCCCTACATCATGTATATAGGTATATCTAAAACCAGAAGTATTTCTAGCTTCATGTGTTTCTACACGTTGCCTAAATTCTCTACACTGAAAAAAAGTAGTACCACAAAACCTCTCTCCACAAAGAAGAAAAAACAAACAGGAACAGAAACCCCAGCTAACAGGAGTTCCAGCAAATGTTTAGAAGGAGAAAAACTGTCTAAGAAAAAACTGTCTGACAACCGTAAACCAGTAAGGAGAGCAGCATACACGTTTGTGCTTTCTGCAGAGTCTAACCATCCCAAATATGGCTTTTGCAAAGCCCAAAATCAGCTTGTAGTTAGATGACATTTTTGGATAGAAGCTTGAGATGTCATGTAAGGGAGTTACAGACAACAAACCTCATGAGGAAAAATGAACCTGAAGTCTACAAGACTGTTATGATGCCAATATATGCATAGCTTCCAGGAAGCTGTAGACAGGAAAGGCAGAAACAGTCCTGCACTCATGATCCCTTCAAGTAACTTGCTGTTGCAATCCAACTTAAAACAAGCAATCAATAAATAAAACTTACCAAAGGATTCAAAAGCTTTCACATATGCATTTAATTCAGAACTTTTTTCATTGAGAATCATTAGGGATACACATCCCGTTTCTGTTAACATCAATATTATTTCATTACACTCAATTCTATAGAAACATCATAAACCAGGATATCTTAGTTTTGATTAGCAGACCATCACAATTTAAACTCTTCTTATTACTGATGAGGTTTCTTAAGATAAAAAGATTGTAAGTTCCTTAAAGCCAGTTAATGCATGTTTTAATGGAAAAAGTAACTTTTTCCAGCTGTGAAGCAAACCCTAAACTCCTAGAGGCCTAAACTCCCACAGCCAGATTTGACTTGAGAGCATTTTCAGGATTAAAAAATTGGTTTGAGCTCAGGGTGTACTGTCAGACCACAATAAAAGGAAAATGAATACAATATGCTGGAAACACAACACTAGTCACATTAAAAAAAACACTTTCTGACAGCGTTAATTATGACACTGTGCCTCCCACTCTTATCACGCACAGGCCTTTCACAGCAGCTCTACAGACCTCCACCCTCAGCCATCCCAGGCATGAAACAACACAGCAACAACAAGCCTTCTGGAGGACAGAAAAGAGAGTTACTGCTAGCCCAAGTTCACAGAAAACACTTGCTTTCACAAGTTGGTTTTCATCTGTTTTTCAGTTCCCTCTGTTTCACAAAAACCTCTGCTTCTGTCTTCATGGCAAAAGGTGACGGCGAGCAGGAAAGAAGGGACAAACACTGGCAAACCAAGGAAACCTCTCTGTTTTCATGTTTAGAAAAAAAGAACATGTTTTCCATTGGAAAAAAAAAAGTTTCAATTGGGGAAAAAAAGAAAAGAAAGAAAACTGTTTCAAAAAAATTCTTGGGATGCTGTATCAGCCACCCAAGGCTCCAACATGACCTCTGCCTGAGCATTCTTAGGCTCCTAACCTGAACAACCATGTCATTTTTTTCTTTTCTGCTGCAAACCCACAAATGAGAAACTGGCACCAAGTCACACTATTTACTTGACAATCTTCTGCACCGCAGCTGAAAAGAAGCCAGCGAACGATACGCAAGCCTCACCAATGCAGCCCCAGCCTGGGCATGCGGCCGTGGGGTCTGAGTGCCGGGAGTAGCCAGGCTGCCGGGCAAGTAGAGTCGCACAGCGCTCTGTCATCCCCAGTGGGGAGCGGTGGCAACCAAGATGGGTAAAGAGGTGGAAAAGCCACTGTGATGAATAAGAAGGCGGTACTGCACACTTGGGATAAACCGGTGCAGGCTGGGAATGAGGTTACAAATTCCACTTTACTTGGAGCTCTCTACCAATCTAACCCTACACAAATAACCCCCTGCATTAGAGAGACTCTGCTGTAACCTTGTCATCTTTGGACAGGCTGGACCCACCATGTGGATTGGTCTACACAAGAGAGAACACTGAATAAACACAAAGAGCACAAGACAGCTGTAAGGCAGAGCTGCCTCATGAGAAGCAGCAGCAAAGGCCATCCCAGTAACAAGTTAAGTGTGAACAACTGGTCCCTGTTTTTTGCCCTAATTTAGGTGATGGTAAAACCAGCATTTACTGCCACGGCAGCAAGAGCAAGCAAAACAACAGCCACGTGCTCAAAGACAGAATGAACACATTTACTGCCCTCATGCATATGGGAAACGTGTATGATTGCTCCTTATCACAAAGCAGTTCAAGAAAAACACGTGTCCTATACAGAGTTATTCCCACCTGGGAGAAACAAAGTCCAGGGAAACGCAAACCTGCAGGATCACTGCGCAGTAAGAACTGGGCAGCAACTGCCTGTATGTTGCTGGTTTGGCACTTGAGGTGGAAGCCCAAATTATTGTTTACCGTTTCTATCATTTTCCTTGGGGCTGTCAAACAACGATGGCACAGTAACTATCTTCAAAATGTGAAGGATTTAAGTCACCTGTACAGCCATTTCAAGAACAAGTTTTGAGACACAGCGATGGAATTTCTTTATTGCTACAAAATCTTGACCAAATTGTCTGCTCAATCAAGGACAATTAGTTTTCCTTGATAGTAAACAAATTCCTAATTGTACAACAAATCACTGTCCTACACAGTAACACTCCCTATTGACAGAATCCACATATGTGATCATCCTTTAAAAACACTCATTTTAAAGAAACAGCCCCCAGGCACATGCACACTCCCCAAACAAGACACATAAGTTATAAAATCAAGAAGCAAAGTTAAGAATTAGCTTTGTTCAAGGAAACAATACCTGTACCAGCATGTTTATTCCAACTGTGATAAAGAAATTAAACAATTATACAACTCTGCGTCCACAGTCATTGCAGTTTTCTCATAAAATACCCACCTGAGCACTTAGAAACAGCCTGCCACCCTGAGAGTGATGCAGATGATATTGCTGATGTTGCCCATTCATTTTGTGCAAGTTGCAATGTCTACTCCTGTTCAAATGTCCATTTTTTGGACTCTGCATGATCATCTTGTAATGACTCTCTGTAGTCTCTTTAAAGTGTCTTTTTTTTTCTTTTTGTTTTTAAAAGTATAGTTGATCTCCCATCATCAGAAAATGCGTCAGAAATACATTCATTTCTTAGACTTCTTCCTGTTTTGTTGTAACAGTTGGTCCAGTTTGCGCTTACAGAGCTTGACGTATTTACTGTGTTACTCGATAGTCAAGACAGTTTTTTCAGAAGGTGCAGATACTGAAATTAAACAAAAGGCCCTTTCTAAATTAGTAAATTAATCTCTTATCTTTAAATTTTAAATAAAAGACAGAAAGACCAGCAGTAATGAATCTCTGGTGAGAGCTAAGGAAGCAGTTAGCAATCTCTTGTTATCTCCCAGCAGGAGGAAAAAAAAAGGCTGCTTGATTTTTGCATCTCCAAGAAAGTAAATGAAATAAATACTGCCCAAATTGCTATACCCATGCACTACAAACCACTTGTTCTTTGAGCAGCATATCAGGAAATTACTTGAAAAGCCTTGAAATGTATCACAGAAAAGAACAGGTAATGTGGAGGTGGGTGGAAGGGCAGTTGCTTAGGCTCTAAGTATTCATGAAAATTTTACTCTATATAACATTGGTAAAGGTCCTAAATGCTTCTGCTGTGCGTTATTTGGGAAGGAAACACAGTCTCTAGCATAAACCAAAAGACTACCAAAAATAAGGCTGAAAGAGTAAAAGGCTAAATAAACCTTAAGAGAAAGTGTAGCCGTGCCTGATTTCAGACCTACTCTTGCACAAGTCATCACAGTTATTTCACTGGTTTCTCACACTTTTGATTTTATACCACTGCACAGAACAAAGAGCAGAAGGCTGCATCAAACATGAAACAGTGAAGAAATGAACAAACTTCACCCTGTCTCTGATACTTGCTCTGCCTGTAAAAACTGACTTCCCCTAAAATTTCCTGCATTGGTCTTTCGGTGGCTAAAAGCTTAGAAAAAAAAATAAACAAACCCTGGCATTTAACATGAGGGGAAGATGCGTGGCACATTACTGCTCTTCAACAGCAAATGAAATCAGACCTGCTGAGCCACCTAAGTCAGCAGTGCCTGTTATTAAAAAAACCCACCCCATGGAGAAAATTCTCCATGGCACCCTTCGCTTCACCAGCAAGCGCCAGCAGAATTACCAGCATGACAGGTAATATAGTCATTAACAGCTTACAGAATTTTAAGGCTTACAGAATAGCCTTTCTTAAGGAGTTAAACCCTTTAATTGACCTACTTACACTACTACTTATTCCTTCCTATTCCTGGGCAAGGCAGTCAAAGAGCTTTGCACATCTTACCAGGCAGATGAGCTGATCTCACCTTACTCAATTGCTTTTCACTGTGAGAGATGTCAGTCAAGTCCAGACTCTCTAGAGATAGTTGGTGCCTATCTGTCACCGATTTAAAAGGGAGAGCTAAAGCACTTAAAAAACAGATTCCCATTCCCCAAGAAAACTCATCACCCTATTTTTATTGCTCACATGAAGAGCAAAACATACAAAGAATTTCTTTACGTTTAGTAAGATAAGATTATTTTTTTGTAGCTTGACTGAATAAGCTCCTTTATATTTTGAAGGAAATCCACCAGGAACTTCAGCATCACAACATCGTTTCCAGATGAGGCCTTTTAAATGCTAGTTAGTTACAGGTCTCTCACCTGAGCTAGCAGCACACACACCCATGTCAGCAAAAGCGGTTATTCTCCACACAGACAAGCCCATTCGTGGCTACTCCTTGATATCTTCTCTCCATTTTCCTCTATTTCAACTCTGTATAAATCAAGCAACGTGCTTACAAAGTGTTCTTGAAATAAATCACCGGTAGCAAGCAGAATGAAGTTTTACTAGCATTTTCCCCAACACAAACATCGCAAATAAATTTCAGTCTTGGTCAAAAAGCCATTCATAGTTACTTTGATTAAGTATCACTTTAATAAATACGGGAGCAATTTAAAACATCTGGAAGATAAAATATTTGTTTGTACGCAATGTTTTGAGTACAAGTCCCTTAATTTCATGAAATTTACCATGTGCTTCAAAGTTAACTGAGGTGACTGAACTAAGCTTTACCTCTGAACAGCTGAGTCACAGTTAACTGCTTGTGTGCAGTGCCCTGCTTCCACCCACACCAGCGGCCCAGAGCATCCACACACCAGGCTGCTAATGCCTTTGGGAGCAATCCCAATCCCATCAGCTCAGGCACGCAGTTCAGGGAACGGCAATGAGGAGTTGCACTGTAATAGCCTTGAGCACAAGTGCAGCACCACTGCCTTAAGCAGCCATGCAAGCATCTCCTTCATGTAGGACACTGCAAGAGTGTCAGGAGGATAATCCACTGTCATAAACGAAAGAAGTTACGTGCCTGACCTGATAAGGTGAGGCAAGCAACAGGGCACGGTAGGGTTTTAAATCTAAAGCAGAAAATGAAACATCATGGAACAAACACTTATGCACCAGCAGTGAAATAAACAGCTTCCTGCTCAGCAGAGTTGCAGCTTACTTCCAACAGGCTGCTCCTGCAGCCCCAAGAAAGCCACTAGCATCAAGTAGCTCATAGGTGACCCTTAAAAACTGCTCCACATCTCCAACAAAGCATTCAGCAGCATCTTTGGAGGCAGGAGAGAGGAGGAGCATTCACTAGTCAAACAATGTAATTCATACCTCTATGCTAGTAAAAAGGAAAAAAAAGGTTTGGAGGAAAAAAAAGGACAGATTTAAATGTCTACTGCAAGGTTACTGCCAGGCCTCCAAGATATCTTAATGCACTTACCTACAGTAATAAAAACCAAAAGTGGTGGCTTTGCTGTTGTTTAACAACAAGCAGAGAAAGTGCTAATAAGAATGTGAGCCAAGTAGGATAAAGCAGAGGGACTTCACACCAACAGTATCTTCAGGAAAGATGCTGCCTGCAGGTGGCACATGAAGCAGGGTAAGCTCCCTCCTGCCAAGGATGCACTGAGTATCTGTGCCAGACACAACTGCCGGTAGCCTGGAGGTGCTGATGCAGGCTGGTTTCACCCGTGAGCCTGTCCAGGAGAACTTGCATTTCCTACAGGTTACAAATACTTGAGTGCAAGAGGAGTAAAGAGCCAGGATTCCAGCTGTTCTTTGCAACAGCGTGTGGCACTGCAGAAGGAAAAAAGACTTCTTTCAATCTTCTTGTAAAAAAAAGCACCCTGAAATCCCCTCGGTCTTACAGTCAGTTTCTTGAAGAAGTGTATTCACCACACATCTTTCTAGGACTGGTAGTAACCTACCAAGGCAGGCGATAGTACTTTGTATGTATCTGCATGAGTAGTCATGTATCACAAGACAGCTAATTCTAGGACAAACTAATCCCTTAGTCAATAAAATATTCTTCTGTGCCTTAACTCCAGTTTGCCCAGTTGCAGCCCAGAAAGAGTAACAAGCAAGAGTTACTGATGTCATGCCAAAAACCTCATCTTGCTGAAGTTTCCATATGCCTTTTAGAAGCACCGGTACTTTTTTGGTTCTTCACTCCAGCATCTAGTATATAATCAGAAACGGATTTAACAGTCTTGAGGGAAGATGGTACAAGGTGAGTTTTTCAGGTCTCTCTAGGCTGTTCACTGTGCCAGGCAGCACCACGTTAGAAATTCTTATACTCTGAGTGAGCTGGCCAGCCAGCTAACGAATTGCAGCATTATGCAGTAAGAATGAATCAGGTCCTGGAAGCTTGGTTGTCTAGTAAGACTGCACCATGCCCAGGCTAAATCTCTTCCCTCTATCTTTTAGCTCACAACAGTTCTGTAATGCAATGGAACTCTCCAGAGGTATTTTCTTATGTAATTTCCAGCAACTGCGAACTCCCTGTGAGACCAGAGATCCACATGTCAGCACATCCTTTGACATCGCTCCTCAAAAAGTCTCTTACACCAGGGCTGATTTAAGATTGAAATGGACAAATGAAAGGATGGGAAAAATGATACATTAATTCCACTTATAATTGAAGTCACAGATACGTCAACATAAATTGCTGAAAACAATTGAGCAACGGGCAAGAACTGATGCTAATTCTAAGTCCCAAACTGAAGTTTAATCCCAAGACCATGGCAGGATGCTGAATAAAATTGCCCCACTAATGCAGTTCTCCAAAGCTATTCCACCTTCGTCTGCAATTTCCTGACCTGTTCCCACATCAAGAGTAATTCCTTTTACCTTCACACTGACTCCCATTCTTACACAAGCAAATGACTGAGCCCCCTCCCCTCCCTGTCCTCCTTCCACCCAGCCTCAGTAACCAACAATCTCCAAAAAAGATTGCTTTCACAGCGCTTTTCACTAGAACTCTGCCCACATCGTGGTACATGCAGCTCAAAAACCATGCAAAGTAGCATGCTGGCATATGCAGGGTCTGCTATATCCAGGAAATAAGGAATAAGGGCCCAATAGCCCCATGCTCCCCTGTACTGTGGTTTTAATTATCAGGGAAGAACCCAAAGAAATGCTTTGGTCTCCCCATGAGACCAGATCACCTGTGACGCAGTAGAAAATGCCCCATAACCACAGCCTCCCTCAAAAACATCCAACTCCTTTAAACGCTGGAGCCAAAGCTGCATTTCAACACTGCAGAAAGAGCTTTCCCTCATTCTTTCCCCTCTCTCCATAATTTAGCCTTTTACAATATATTTCGAAGGAAAAGTGAAGTTTGAAAACATCAATCTCATCATTAAATGTTACAAAGATCACAGAAGATAAACCTAAGAAGCCCCAACATGAAGTCTTTTAATTAGTCCTCACCTATCATTCTGTTGCAACATATGTACTCAGTAGAGACTAGAAAGAAACTCCAGCTTAAACTTCTTGCAAATGCTTTTCTGACTTGTACTATCAGCCCCTATTATAACCTGCAGTTTCATTCAGAAACAGCGTTTGAATTGTCTTTCAAGGGGGAAATTCTTTTTAATCAAGTCAGGTCATGGATGATGTTAACAAGATTTGTTTTTATTTCTAGTCAGTCTTCAAATAACCAAGATCATTCCATGCAGATAAATGACGCGTTTGTGGTTTGTGATACACACTGAGAAAGAAGGCATATTAGCACAAGGCATTCACAGTCTTTTTGCCAACAAAAAATGGGAAACTGCTCTGGGTAGCAGAAAGCAGAGCACGCACTTGAAGTATTTTTCTTTTTCCTCCTTTTTTTTTTTCTTTTTTCACTTCATAAAGGCCTTTATTTGCATTTCCTTAGTTCCCATTTTTGACAGACAACTGAAGCAGGAATGCTATTAAACAGTTAGAAA
Source organism: Nycticryphes semicollaris (assembly GCA_013400055.1). NCBI lineage: Eukaryota > Metazoa > Chordata > Aves > Charadriiformes > Rostratulidae > Nycticryphes > Nycticryphes semicollaris. The sequence continues at coordinate 24,794 of VXBJ01005431.1, read as the reverse complement.
AATCTTTTCTAATAGCCAAGATAAAAATAATTGGGTGCAAGAGAGGTTTAGGGACTCACAGGGCCCCCAGCAAAGTGTCACTCTCAGGCAGCTGCAAGATGAACCAAAATTTTTTTAAGAGCCAAATTCAATCCTTTGGCCCACCAGCCATTTTCCAGGTGACTTTGCTTAAACTACTTATCTCCATTTCTCTGGTTATATATGCCGCCTGACCATTTTTCTCCCATCCCATTGTTAGTAGTTCAGATGTTTAAGAGTTGCAAACAGTTATGATGTAGAGAGAGGAAAGCTATTCTCTTTGCCTCCTTTGACCAGCTGCACAAAAAGTCAGCGCTCTATCCAAAAAGTTGTGTTAAACTCAGCAGTGATTTACCAAAACGGACTGAAATTCACCACCTCCTCCACCACTAAACAGAGCACACCAGGCAAACGTACCAATTTTGCTCAGCCTTACAGCCCTTGGTGGAGCCAATATCAGGAGAAGACTGGCAAAGCACACTGAAAGGGCAACTATGCATCCTGCCAGTCAGGCACACAAGCACCCAAAGCAGCATGCACATGTCTCTCCCCTTCAGCTTCTGTAGATCTTACAGTTAAACACCAAATCAAATCCTTTCCCCACCCTGCAACTGTGCTTTTTAGATGCAGTTTTATACACTGGATCAAAAATCATTTAAGAAGCATTTGAGAAGAGAAAAGAAAAATAACTAAAACAAACAAAAACCCCAACATCAACAAAAGCAGAGGAGGGGAGAAACGGTAATTTAAAAGTGACCCTTGGTAGGGGGTGGGGGAGAAGTCTGTATGATTTGCTTTGGATATAGTTGGGCAGGAAATCGTTGAGGTGGGTTAAAATACCTTTCTTGTACATGCTTTACAAAGAATTTCCTCTGATTACTAGAATAATATTTGTTTTCAAGTCAATCTTGATAAATCACATCTGTGGTGCTTTATTTCCTCTTTCCCCTCTCCTTATTTTCATCTATTAATAGGCCTGCATGTACCCACACATCAATTAAAAATACGCATATATATATATATAATTATTCTATATATAAGCACTTGCATTTTGCAATCAAGTTTCCAATGTAACAGCACCCTGGTCCTGAACTGTGTCATTTGCACTTGCATTACTGAGCCCACAGCACGACCCTGCTCTCACCCTTGTGAGCCCATGATCCCAATAATGTCCTAGACCACACAGACATCCATGCCTAAGAAGGAAAGCCATAAGTGTCAAGAAGGTAATCCAATTAACAACCCTGCAGCCATTCCAGGTTCAAAAGTGTAAGTATCAGAACAAGAGAAGCATAAGCTTGAACAATATTGCCCGTTTGGTTGTTGTTCTTTTCCTTCTGCTTCCCCAGCTTAACAGGAGAAGGTGAGACATCTGAAGAAGCTTTAGTATAATTCAGAGCTATTCAGTTTTGCAATTTCAAAGCTTTAGAAGTCTCTGGAAGCAGTTATAACCAGGTATTTTAAGCCAAGAATATGGTCAGCATCAATTCCAAATTACATTCTCCAGTATTTCCACTGCTGAATTTGGAGTCCAGCATAGGAAGGAAGGGATTTATTCTTCAAGTTTGATACACCAAAACTCCCTTTTTTTTTTTAACATTTAACTTCCAGGAGAATGATAACAATCTCAGTTCTTGTAACAGCTTAGCTTCTCCAGGTATCACCCTCCCACTTAAAATACAACTCTGAACTACTGCTCAGGCCCAAACTTAACACACTTTTCAGACTCCAAGGAGAAACTGGAGACCAGACAGTACTGCCATAGCCCATTGAGTTTCATCAACCTATCAAGTCTAGAAACTCTTTCTGATTTGAAGTTTTTCTTAAAGACTCCCACAGTCACAACAGCTGCTTTATTTCTATGCTGAGCAGCTTTAACAAGAGTTATTTTCTTTCTTTAAGAGGATTTAGCACAAATGTAAAAGGGGACTTTCATTACAGGTCCCACTAACCAATTACTTAGTTATTAACAAAGCAGGTAGATGCAGTTTTGAAAACAAGCCTCCCTTCCCAGAAAGTTACCTGGAGGCATCTGACCTATTCCTACCGACAGTAAATGCATTCAAAGGTCTCCCCCCCGGGAAAGATTATCTCCTGGAGTTGATTAGGCAATTTTACAGCTGGCATGCTGAGATTTTAATAGCCTTTAAGAACCATCCAGTTAGTTCAGACTGAAGTGACTTCAAACAGGAAAAACAAACAAACAAAAAGAACTACTGGGCTGGGCGGCAGGATACAATGCACAGAACATGCTGTACCCTACACGCACCCATCCCCAGGCCCTTCATCTTGCAGGAGCTCTCTCCCAAGTCCAATGCTGTTAACTCACATGAGCAAGGGTCATAAGGTCTGGCTCTCCAGTGCTCGGTCATGTCCTTCAAACTACTGTCTCTTATCTGGCTGCTAAGAAACCACCCTACACGCAAATCCTAACAACGCCCGGCCACTTCATCTCACTTACACCACATAGTCCTCTCTTGGCAGCCACGGAAGCATTACGTTAACAAGCGGACTTGATAAATCAACTTGTAGCTTGGCCAAAATGAAGAGCAGTTAGGAGTCTACCTGGGAATTAAACCCTATCATTCAAAGGGAAAGAAAAAAAAAAAAAAGACACTGCCACCAATCACAACTTGATAATGCAAACCAAACGGCTTAGCAACTCCTGAGTCAAAGAAGGGCAACAGCAGAAGAGAATGCAAGAAATCTGATTTGTTCTTTAGTAATCCTGCCTAAGGGCAGGAACCTGGACTGCAAGCTCCTGGCTCCACAGTAACATTAATATTGAACACTGGGCACCAAGTCGAACATAAATGGGGCTTACAGGTTGGGCTCTCTATCCCGACAGCAAGAGAAACTGGCACTGCATGAGGATGCAGCAGCTAGAAGTGACAGCCTGCAAGCAGGTGTAAGCACTGGAGGTGCAGGTTGAGAAGAAACACCGGCAACAACTACACTTTCATAAGAAAAAGCACATGCCTAGACCCACTTCTAAAAACATCTAAAAGGCTATTCTAAAAGAAGCTCTCGTATACACACATGAAATTTCCCTGGGTAGCTTTGCAGTTCTTTACTACCATTATTTTTAGTAAAGCTTTCCTTAATATCCAACCAAGCCTTCTTTTCCTGCAAAATAAATGGGATGAAAAGAAATCAGCTACCAGCAGACACAGAGCACGCTATTATTTTCTGGTATCTTCTGACATATCAGAAAAGATACGGGTTTTGTTCATAGCCATTTCCGCCCTCTAGTTCTCTCAAAGAATGTTGTTTGTATATACAAAGCAGGGAGGAGCTGTAAAGTACGAGAAGAATTCAGAGAGAACTCTGGACTTCTAGGCTTCATCCAGCGGAGACCGGATGCGATGCAGTTGGCCTCCATGGCAAACAAGGAGAGACCGAGAACCACATTTCCCTTCAAACTGAATTTTGTCCAAGTATCTCTGCACACTCATTTTGCACCAGCTGAAGCTAGCTGGTCTCAAGTAAATCACACAGCTGAAGCAAGAAAGTTAGATGGAAGATAAGAACACAGCACTAATTTACCTCACTTGAGTTAGTATTCCAGTTGCCTCAAGGATGGCCAACAAGGTATCGTCCAGCCAACAGGAAAAGCTCTTGTGCTTTCCCTCACTCTCAGCTTCCTAGAAAACTGAAGAGATGTACTGCAATCCTTTAACTCAGAAGCTCACCATTAGGAGAGGGAAAGGGATCAAAGACCGTTGCATGGAAGCTGTCTCTCCAGGTCCATAAGCAACAGTTCCGGGTGAAGATATTTTTACCCTGGCAAACAGTATAAAATACAAATGAACTTGTCACTCAGACAATGATTCTTTCCTATTTTCTTCTTCATTTTGTTGTTCCTTCATTCTTCTGAAAGGGTTACAATTTCAGTGACAGTCCTGACAACAGGCCTAAATATTACAGCTATGCAAGAAGCAGAAGTAAACAAATAAAGAATATGATCTTGCTCATAAGCCAGACCTAACAGCTAATTTATTGCTTCCTATTTCAAATCAGCCTGTGCTCACATCAGGAGTGAGCCTGGCGTATCATACTCGCTGGGAAAAATAATACACACACAAAAAAAGTACAAGATACTCACTGGTACATAGATCAATTAAAGATCTAAAGCACAGTGTCTCAGCTAAATACATGCCTAGGTCATTACAGTTACAGTTTAAATGAAAACAGAAATTGTTTCATCTACACATTCAACAGGAACAGTGAAGAAACACTGTTCAGAATATCAGAAAGCATTTCCAGAACAAAAAGCTCTACCCACGTGCAAAGAAAACATAGAGATTTTATTTATAAAATAATTTTGTCTGTATATACTACTTCCTATAGCTAAAAATCACGAAAATGATTTGTAGCAGAAAACCTCACTGCAGCTGCACAGACAAGAGCGTGTGCCTTGACACACACCAAGCATCACAAGGCACCTCTCAGAAGGCCAGTATCAAAACTGGTATGAAGACGCTTTCATCTGACTGCTGGCAAGTCTTTCCTGACAGGCACTGAGCTCGCTCTCCTGTTGTTGCACATGCATTTCAATATTCACCACCCCCTGGGCTGAACTGAACTAAGACTGAAGGAGGTTTTCTTTCCAGCAGTATGATTGAGGAATTTCTGATGCCAGTAGCAAATATGAAATAAGAGCACTGGGTGTTCCAAGTGGAGCACTACTCTTATGAGCCTTGACAGTAAAGGCAGGGGATCCTGTGAGCCCTCAGAGTGAAAGACTAGGTAAAATGAACATATACACAGGGCAGAACAAACCCACAATACTCCATTAGTTGCTAACTTTTTGTTACCAGAAAGCTGAATCAAGAAGGGACTCCAGCAGAACTACCTACCATAAAACTCATTATGGACAGATGGACCTCTTCTATGAAGTTCAGACCCTGCTCTTTAAAAGTCTGGGTAAATTTTAGATCCAAGTACCAAAAAAATGAATTATGATTTCACATTTCTGATGCAATTTCTTTCCAGCCACCACATGCTGTAGCTGCAAAATACTTCCCTTTTGTCACAGTTTAGGCTATGTTGGCCAATGACAAGACATCAGATGCTCTCCCCCTCTTGCTCCAAGGAGAGGAAGAAGAGAGATAAAGAGATTTACGAGTTTAGAAAAAACTGAATTACTTTAATGAAATATTAATAATAAAATAAAAAGAAATAATGAAAAAGATACAATACATACAGAACCGTATCAAGCTCCCTGGCAGGTATCATCATCAGGCATTGGGAAAGTTCCAGACTGGAGTCAGTGACAGATGGGAACTGGATAGAGGAATCTCTGATTGGGGTCAAAGGTAGACAAACAGACATTGTCCTCCTCAGAACATCAGTCATTGAAGAAAGAGAAGCACTGAAGAAGAAGCCGAAGAAGAGTTATTGAAGAACAGCCAACCTGACCCCTTGGATCCTTCAGCTTTTTATACTGAGTGTGGCAGATGGGATGGAATACTCTAGTCAGTTTGGATCCCCTTGACCTGTCCACTACTCCCCACAGGTGCAACCCCACCATGGGGTAAACGACCAAGACAGCTGACCCTGGTTGCCACAGCAAAAAGTATAAGCAAGTGCCTCTATCACTGAACAGAAAGTTGGCTCTGCTCCACCCCAAACCAGGACACCCCTCTTTATAAACTGCTTTAATTACGAGCACCATATAACATCTAGGGACGTTGGGTGGCAGTGAAAGATCTCACAGCAAAGCTACTGTTAAATCTTTGCTGAGAAAGAAGCCAAGACACCTGTTTTATGTTCTCTTTGAAATAATTAACTGATTTGTGCATTACCGAAGTGAAAATTAATTTTATTCTAGTGTGAGAAAGTTTGGGAAAAGTGGAAGTCTTTAGTAATCTTTTAAAAAGGGAGGGGAGGAAAAAAAAAAAAGTCAAGATTAGGCCAGACAAAAAGCCAGTTCCCACAAAAGGCATGATGGAACTGTGCCAAATGCTTCTAAGAACAGAGCATTTTTTGGTTGTTTATTTGGAGCCAAATTTCTTATGCCTTCATTCTCTCTTTTATGGGTATTAATAAGATTTCCACATAAATCTGTCTCTACTTAGTCATCTTCACCACTGTCAGACTTCAGAATCCTTCATGAGGAAGGACTGCCAACACAAATGTTTATGATGTCACACGAGCCACACTATCACTCCAGCCATCGCTCAGAACAAACAGTCCCAAAAGGTGAAAGGCCGCTACAGTCTATGGAAAGCAAAAGATTTAAAAAGACATATATATAACTAGAATTAAGAGACTTCGAAAAGAGGGAGAGAGGGGAAATAGCAGCAGTAATCAACTAAATGCATTTCAATATTTGGTGTTAACAAAAGCAAATCCAGTGAGCATCTTTCTCCCATTAATATACATTCTTAAGACAGACTTCACACGCATGCTTCCTGGAAATTTTACCTGTGCATATCTGAAACTGCCTTTCTTTTATTCTTCTTTTATTTATTTCACAAGCCCTTCACATTCACATCACATCTTGTGACCAGAGCATGTCTGGCATTGGTGAATGGAAATTTTCTCCAAGGCACCAACGAATTTTTGCATTCAAACATTCACATTTAGAGCCAGGTAGCTATCATTCCCTAAAAACTGAGATGGCATCTCCATAGATTCAAACTCATGGATCTCTCTTGCTCAGCAAACATCCACCACCTCCAAAACAAACAAAACCAAAACCCATCAACCAAAACAATCACCAGATGCTCTTGAATCTGGTTGAAGGGAAAGAAGTCAGATGAGCTATGGAAAAAATGTATCACCAGACGAAATGGTAGTGTGTCTTGGCGCTGTCACAGACAGTCTGAAACAAATCTAACCCACCTTTCTTATACATGGAAGCAGAATCAAGTTCCAAAGCCCACCCTTAACTTCTTTGGCCTGTCTTTCATGAGCAAGTAAAGGGGTTTCAGATTTGCTCAGTTAGAAGATAGGGAATGACACAGGAATAATCAGCTCATTGATGTAAACATTCCTAGATCAAAAAGGAGCATTTGACCATTTATCGCATCTCGGAAGAGCAGCACTAAGGAAGCTGTTAACTCAAAGCATGTGGGCATCAACATCATGACATTTGTCTTAAGTTTGCTTTTTATTAAATAAACACTTGGGGTAAAAAAGCCCTACATCTAAGAAGTTAGATATATAACATTTCATTAAAAACATCTGAGATTGCAAATTCAAGCATTCAGCAGATAGCATATGACATAATTATGCTTACAAACACTGTTTCGCCGTTTTAGATAGCAATCCATTAAGATCACAGGAAAGATAGAAAGCAACTTTCTGGGCTATCAAGTTTCTACCTAAAGTTCTCATCTCCTTAACCTGCTATTATGAATGATTAAGATAATCTGATTGCTACTTTTATCTCAGTTCTAAAAGCCTTAACCAAATAAAAGACCCAGAGGCCCCTAGGCCAAGTTCTCATGAGTACAGTGAATGACTGTAAAGGAAACTGTTTTGTCACGGCTCCCACCAGCTGAAGATTTTTTGGGCTGGGTTTTTTAAGCACATATCAGGAAATTTTGCAATACAATGACTTCAGTTTAAAAATCAACATTTTCCTCAGCATCAAGTTTCCACTTCCATTTAAGAAGAGACAATATATAAAGCAAATCAGAACATGAAATAAGCACATATATTTGCAGCCACAAATTTGCTTCCTTTAAGGAGCTGTACTAATTCATGGCAAGAATTTTATCATTCTTGATCACGTACCAGTTGCAGTTCCCAAAAGTACAATAAAATGTAAAGATCTGAACATGACCGCATGTCCAGGCATGAACACAGAATTTAAAATTCTGGGTTTCCAAACAGTCTGCTCAAGTGGCAGATCATAGCCCGAGTCAGGATATCTTAAGGTTAATCCTAAGGATCTTCTCTCTTTTCTATATATAGTACAAAGGGAAAAGAAAATTCTAGATCCAAGGACAATGGCACCTAAATTACTGTAATGAAAAACATTAAATCTATGCCTCAGTCACTGCTATGCACAAGTGTATACCATCCATCAAGCATGAATAAGAACCTCACACATTTTAGGACTACATTTATACCTGACACACAGTAGAAGAGAAGAGTGAAATAAAGATTAGACAGATGTAAGAGGAAGGAGATAGAACATCTGTGTTTACTACTTCACTTAATGTTCAAAAATTCTCCAAGAAACACTTCAATTTGCCATTTCTCCCTGTCTCACTACCTCATAGGTACCCATAAAGCTAGGTTTAGATGTCCTAAATTTCAGCTAAGCCCCAGTACCTAGTATTTCCTATTAGCTGGCTCTGACTCCAAAGGTGCCTTGCCAAGAGGAAACAACAGGCTTGGATCCTCAAGAAGAATTTGAACTGGAATATGTGCTTTAGTGCTGGCACCCCAGTCCATATAATTGTTACACTATTATCCCATGCTCCTCTATTACACCGCTTGACACAAACATGGCAAGCTTAGTAAGAATTAGCATTTTGTATCCCACAACCCAGAAGTCAGATTTCAGTATCAATATGGCACAGACAGTATTTCTCTTTGTTTCTCGTTGAACAGATTCTCAGTACTGTAATGAGGCACATACAGAGCCAACTGCCTAAAATCATCAAATTGTACACACCTGTTGGTATACCTGCCTGCTTCTGAGCAGTTTTAAATGTGTTTTTAAATGTGCTTTTCCACAAGTCAGGGGAATGACGAATGTTCTGCAACGCTGAGCAGAAGTCTTTTACTGGAAAGCACAGAGCTCCCCTTCCACCCTTACCCCCCTTTTAACTTCTGAATCTCTGGCAGAGTCTTCGTCACAACACCATTCCTCAGAAGCACACGGGAAGTACAGCATTAAATCCTTTAATAGAAAATGTTTATTCATTTGCAGTTTTGTATAATCAGTAGACAATTAGGACTGCATTTAAGAATGGCACTTGCATATGAATTAGGCTGGTCTTAAAAAAAAAAATCAGTAATGGAATATGAATTATGTTGCAACATTTCACCTCATACAGAATTTAGAATCAATAGAAATGAAACAAATTTCAGGGAACTGTTGTAATGAATATATTTTCAGAACTACCTCAATGAATAACACTCACTAGTCCACAGCTTCCTTGAGAACAGATACATCGCAGCAATAGTATATCCTTTCCATATAAAAGGGTAAGTTTTACCAGCTAAAGTTCATCATCCTCATTTGTAAAAATTTGAGTCACCTATTAATTTCACCTGGTCTTACTGCACTTCTAACCAGGCAGAGCTTCAGGATGTACCAACCCTCATTTATGCCTACGAGAACAACACTGGCTGAGGCTGCACCGGGACCCCATCAGTTCCTCCTGTCCGACCAGTCCTGAGCTCCGTGTCACAGCTAAAGCTAGCAGCAAGTCCACCTAGGCACCAAAAATACCATGTAAAGCACCTATATGGCTTTGCATCTCTAGAACAGAGTTGCAGCACCAAGTTCCAGTTTGAATATTGGACAGCATGCGTTAGTAAGACACATGTACCACTCAAGTACTACAAGTACTACTCAAGTATTTACAAATACAAAAAGAAAATTTTTGCAAAACTTGGCACGCATTTGCAAGTCAAGAAGGAAAAAGAAAGATTAAAACCATAACAAATCAAAAGCCAAGCAACGGTTACAGAGGCTCGTGTATTAAGAAACAAGCCTGCCTGTGGAGACATCAGAAAGTGTTGTTAAGTATCCAGAAAGAATACCATCATATGTAACTCCAGCTGCAGACTGTGCTGTCAGAATCAAAGAATTCCATCCCTCTAGGCTACACAATACTGATTTGAGTGTGTATAAATGTACACACACACACACAGATAAGTACATATAAAGATGTACGTATACATGTGTGTGTGCACATGTATATAAAAACATGCTACAAGGTCTTGGGTCACCTTTCAAGCAACACAAGCAACATTAGCTTTGAATTACTTAAAGTAAGAAAGAGAACAATTAGCTGCTTAATAAATAAATAAAAAGCATTCAGCAGATTTGTGTATGAAAACACACCCTCCTCCAGCACTAAAGATTCAACTGAAAGGATCACCCTGGGAGGACGGAGTACTCGCCATTCCCATTGAAGTCAGCAGAGGCTGGGAGGAGATTATCAGTAATCACTACAAAAAGAACATAAGAAAAATAGCGTTTTTAACAAAACTTGATTTGTACAATATAAATTTTAAAATATCATTAAATGACTCAACTTCTAGGAGAAGTTAAAGGTATTCATTGCCTCACAAGAATAAAATGCAAAGCTGTATCTCAGCACAAGTATTTCTGTAACAATCCCATTGCAGACTCAAACTAAAACTCCAGCCACACGTAAAATATCTCATCAGCTATCTTGCAATTATAAATGCACCTTATCAACACAAAATACAGTGATCAGACCTTGGCATGAGTAACTGGGGTTAGTATCACCAGTAAAACTGAAGAAAAATGCACCCAAAAACTCTACCACTTTTTTGCCAATCACCAAAGCAAGTATCAGGGGAAGGATTTCAGTATTGCCAACAGAGAAATAGCCCCGTCTGCACTGGGGGGTGGGTGTATGTGGTGGAAATGAAGCAGCATAGTCTACTCTGCAAGGAAACTGCAAGGATCCCTTAACTAGTGAGCTTTAATAGGCCACAATGAGAAAAAGAAACAAAGAATCCCATCATAAAAGCAGTTGAAACTGCATTAACGGAAGCAAAGGTGGATAGCAGGTAAGATGAGTGTGCGCTGCCTTGTTTAATCTACACTTTTGCACAGGGGTCTGCACCTTTCTACAGCTGTAATTTCCATTGAGATTTAATATATGAACGTAGACAAGGTTTCACAAGTTTTACTCTGCAGGCAACAAAAAGCTTGGGTGAGCATACCTAGTTACTGCTTACAGAAGTGGAGAAAATGCTGCTTGGTTGTAGCTTCTCTACCCATGCATCACCCTTTCTGACTGCTTTCATCCACTGCTGGTCAAAGAGCAAACATAAATCCTCCTAAGGGCACCTTTAGCAGACTGTCACTGGAGTGGCTTTATTGCCACCACAGGGCAGACAGCCCCCCACCCCAGCCTCTTCATCAGGCCCACATTCTCATTTTAAGGTAAATTTGGGATGTACACTTTTGCTAAGGATCAATATTGTTATGTAACATAGGTAACACAACATCATAATGACCTGCCCGTCCTCTATGACATTAAACACAAACACGCATTGATTTATTTGAAACTGTATAGCAAAAGTAAGTGTAGAAGACCAGCAGAAGTATCTGTACTTCAGAGTACAGGAGAAAAACTTTGGTTATTGCTGGTATTGGCTGCCACTCCAGTGGTATCATCAACCTGCTGGGAGTACAATAATTCAAAAAACAGTTAACCTTCAGCATTCAAACACTCAGTTCTTTCCCCTTCTGGAATTCATTTCACAAATATGCTTGCGAACAAATTTAGTCAAACATCAGTCAGAAGGATGCTGCTCAGAATAACTAACGTTCACTTTTGAGGCTGAGTAATAATTGTTCCCTTACGTTATTATCATTTACACAAAGAAAACCAGTCTGCAAGCTTATTCAAAGAAACAAGAAGCTTCTTTAAAACAAACAAAAAAATCCAACAGCCACCAGTGACTCGATCCCTAAAACACAGCAAGTGACACAGCTTTCCATCAGACCTTATTATCGTCATGTTTCACACAGCATTTAACAAAACTGAGATATTTCTAAAAGGACCAACCAGTCTAAGAGGAATAGCTGCTTTCTAAACTGTCAACAGGGTCTGTCTCAGGAGTTCTGCAACCATCGGAAAAGCATCCTGAGTATATCTGAAAAGCATCCTTCCTACAGAGGCAGGCAAACAAAAATCCCATTTGAAAAATTTAATGATGCAGAATATAATTTTACTTCATTTTAAAATTCAAACCAAAGCACAAATTCTTACTACAAAACAAAGCCAACTTAAGCAACTTACAAAATGCAAATAAATCACTTTAACCCTGTGTGTTTCGCCCTTGGGTTAGGGGCAGTAGACAAGGAGGCCTCAGCTATTTCTGATACGTGGAGATTTGATACTTTTCCAGCCTCGTGCAAGGGTAGGGGGAGAGTCTTTAGCTGTACTGATGCTCATAAATACCTTCTCCCTAATTGTTTCCAGTAGTTAATTGTAGTAAAAAAATGAACACAGTTATGCAGTAACATGTCCTAGTCAGGGGACACTTAAAACAGATAAAACAGTAAGGTCACTAAAGCACACCATAACAGAGAAACAAACTGGGAAATTTCTTCCTAACTAGTATCAGATTTTAAAAGTTTTTGCAGTTTTTCTAATCTTCAAGCTGCTTGGCATACAAAACCTCTAAACTTCGATAAATAATAGATACAAATGTTTAAGGATTTTAGAAATAGCTTCACCTTGTGATGCACATGCTCCACGAATAGTGTGTATTTCTANTTTTTTTTTTTAATTCCCTTCTATTCTTCCATTTTTAGGAAAATACCTATTCAGTACTCCTCAGTCAGATCTACTTTTATATATCTTTCCAGTCTCTTCTTAGATGATGATCAGAGGTTTGGGCTACCTGTGGACCCCAACCATTCCTTTCAGCTGACCAAAATTCAATGCAGCCCTCCACAGCAGGATTTTGTTAATCTGATGTCACTATGACACTTCACACACATAGTTTTTCTGTGACCAGCACTGCCAGTTGATACGAAGCTTTTTTCCTCACAGGTTCCAAAATCAAAAATGTAATTTCACCAAACAAATTCTTATATCCCATATCTTTCCTGTGCTGTATATTTTACCCTTTGTTCAGCAACCCTTAAGGTGGGCTGAAGAAACCTTCCAGCTGCCTCCTCCATCCAACAGTAACAAAGGACCATCCATCTCCTCAGCACAATCTGCTACTCTTCGAGGGGTGCTTCCCATTTTATTTATAAATAGTTATACGTGTGAATAGAGTCATGAGGTGCCACAATACATAAAGCGATGGTGATTTAGCCTATTTTTATGGATTCTTGACAGATCTAAAGGCAACTTCGTCTTTGGACCCGGACCTCCAAGTCTTTTTGAAGACCAAACAACAGAGCGTTAGGAAAATGTTGGAAAGAAATAAAATAAAGGCTCGCTTAAGTACCACGGACAGATTTTTGTGTTTTTAAGTGGNCAAAGAAAAACTTGATAAAGGAGTATAGCAGTTCTTCCTCTTATAATCTTCTTCAACCTCCAAAAACAGCTCAGTAAGAAAAACACTGATATTCCCCACAAGATAAAACTTGGGCATCACATCTGAATTTATGTATTATTTTATTTTCACTATTTTTCAAATCATTACCCTGATGCAGAGAACTCCTGATGATACCACTGTCCTTGCAGCAGGGCTTAGAGCAAGCCAAGCTGAAAGAAATAGAAAAATAAATCAAAACAAAACAAAAAAAATACCCCCAAACCAACCAAACCCCTGAAAAACTACATCATCTAAAGAAGAGGCATTTACTTCTGAGCGACACTCCAACTAACACAGAAGAGACTTTGAGGAAAGGGCTTGGTAATTCATCAAAAAACTTTTTCAACACCAAGCAGAGAAGAAAAAATGCGCACAAAGAAAAACCCGACTTCCACTTTGTTATCTGAACCTTCATGTTTATTTCCTTATCTATCAAGCGGTATCCTACAAGCTGTACATCTCCCGTTAGATTACTTAAGTAAATCACAGCAACTGGCTCAAAGCTTTAATTGAAGCAGTGTTCTTTTCATTCTCAGACCATGTAGAATGCAGTCAGCTCACCTCCATTTCAAGCCCCGTGGTTTGCAGGCACCAGAACCCATCAACCTTTCCACTTCCAGGCTAGGATTATTATTATTACTTTTTCAAGAAGAAAGCCCAAGCAATATTTCTTCAATTTGCAAAATACAGTTACATCTTGGTCTCTTGCAAAAAAGAGTTGGAATGTAAGCACAGTAACAGCAGATTAGGACAAACTCACATAAATGTCGCAGTTAACGTCCAAAACATCATGTGTCACTGTTTTTCCCCTCCAACCCCCAACAAGCTTCTCAAAACACATTTCATACACAGGGTCAACTGTTCTGGTTGTTTATTTAATTAACATGACAACCCAGCGTACACAGGATTTCTTTCAGTTCCCCAGTTTTGCATTTTCACACTTCAGGCAGAAAGAGTAGAAAGTCACTACTGTATTTTACTTTTTTTGCCAATATGCCATAATATACATTTCTTGATTTAACCAATTGACAAAAATAGATTCCAAACAAAACGTGAGAGTTTCAGCAGCAGTTTTTACATTTTTGCGAGGTTGAAGAAAAAAAAATATCTAAGTAGAACGGCTTTGCATAAATGAAGCCATGCAAAAGAAAATAAAGTATTACATCTGGAATCCCTGGGTGATTTTTCCTGGAGCCTTGCTTAAATATTTTACACAGTTGTGTTTCTGCAAGTCACCAGATGACATAACTCCTCAGTACTCCTCGGTTTTTAGTGACCTAAACTGTAATGCCAGCAAATCTTATCAGAGTAATTACAGCTCGATAATGCTTAGTAGCAGAAGGAGGTATACAGAATATAACACTGCATACCTAACATGAAACCAAAACTTTGAGCAAGTTCAATATCTACATTTAATCTATCTTCTACTCTCTAAAATTTTAAATGTATGTTGCACTCTGATCTCTCCTATTTTCAGGCCAGACAGCAGGATACCTAATATAAAAAATTGGGTTTAATTTAAGGGTACATCTGTCTTTTTTTTTTTTAGGACAGAATGATAGAGCGCCAGGAAACAGGGGGAAACAACGTATTGCTGGCACTTACAAAGCCCTCACTGTCAAACAATGAGAAGAACAAATAAAGACTTAATTTTCCCTTGAAAAAAAACCAACAAATACATTTCTTTTTCTCCTCCATTTCTTAGATCTTATCGCTGAGGAGATATCTTTGACTATGTGAACTGTTACAGTATTGTCTTCTCAACTGCGCAGACAGGCAGTGATAACAGTGGTCCCAGCTCACAACTTTCCCAGGCTACAGACTGGGAACAGGCAGAGTCACCATGCAAAATCTCACGAAAAGCAGTCAAATCAGGCAAAAACCCCGTCACTGCTGCTGGAGGAAGTCAGGAGTCTGGCATCAAAGTAACTTATCTGAAAAAATAAATTTTTAAAAGGACAAATATTCAGGGAAAGATGTGGCAGCACAAAACAGCTACCAAGTCTCAAACAATTAAAAATAAGTGACAGGCCCTCGGGTGTCCCTCAGTGAGACAAACCATTTTCTACATCTCTAGCTGCCCAGAAGCAGGAAAAGAGCAAAGAGAAAGAAGGAACGAAAATATGTAGAAACCCCATCTGCTCCAGGAGCCAGAGGACACAGATGAGAGTTTGCACATGGAGCTGCTGCCCTCACAGCTGGAGACGTCAGAGCTGCAGGAAAAAAGTCCTCCGTCCTGGTGTTACCCATCACCGAAGCTGAGGATCGGGGCTTTCTCCCAGGGCAACACTCAGCACCTCGCTAGTACCTTCTGGTACGAGTTTGTGTCATGTGCTGGTTTGGGAACTAGAAAGTACTTCAAACCCTGACATACGTTGCACCTGTGACAGTCTTCTGAGGGGGGGAAAAAAAATAACCTAAAAAGGCTAAGCAAATTCAACTACTTGCTGCAGCTGCTCTAGCTCATTTAACACACACTTGTAATAAATCCAAGTTAGCTGAAAGCTTCCCATTCCACCCAAACAAACCAAACAACAAGCAAGGCTTAAAAGCAAATTAGGGAGTCTTTGGCACAGTTTAAAATTGTCCAGCTACTATCTCCTGGGGAATATTTTACCCACCAAGGCAAAAATCATCCCTTTGGACTGCTGCCTGTCAAGATTAACCACATAGATCAGAGCCATAAGGTCCAAAACATATGGGTCACATAATACTTTAATAGGAAACACCAAGACACAGAACACATTCCCCCACTCCAACCTCCTCTCAATGCTTTCAGGAAAAATGTGAAGAAGAAACTCCAAAAGCCATCATCCTCAAGGTACTTGTGCATTTACCGGAAAAGAAATGCATTTGTTCATTCATTCACTGTCTTATCCATCCATTCACAATTTCTCTCTGCAGCCTCTCTCAAATCTGGGTGAGCGAGCCCTCAAGGAGCTGAGCATCCTCAGCTGGCATTGATGAAATCACAGGCAGACAACACTCAGCTGGGAGCAGGATCAGGCTATTACAAAGCCCACATTTCTCAATGAAGTCCTCCACCTGGGGGCTTTTAATCCAAAGAAATTGCCAAATTGGAGAAGGAGAGAGAGAACATATACAAAAATCCATCACAAAAAATAGAATTAAATTAAAAAGTAGTAAAAAGCACTTTTAACAAAAAAGAAACAAAAGCAGGTTATATGTTGGTGTGGTTTGATTTTGGATGGTGTCTTTTCTTTTTTTAATGAAACAGTTTTTCTTTTTAAATTCTTTTTGGAACTGATGATAAGTGACTAAGAAGAGATGTTTCTACAGAAATTTTCAGCATTTTCCGCTACTTCTACTAGCAGCTTAAACAGAACTATACTTTTCATTTTGAATATGTTAATACCTCTATCTGTGATGTTAGTTTGCAATTCCTGGTACTGTCCGTTATATCACAAGCTTACGTAGATTCAGTTCTATATTCTATGACAGAAAAAAAATCAGATAATAATTGAGATGTCTGTGACTTTAAAAAAAAAAATGATCAGAAATTCCAGTTTTTGTAGAATGTAGTATTAACACAGTCAGATAGGGAGGGAATCACACTGGGAAAATAAAAGTTCAATTAAATGCTCAGCAATAGGAAAGATTACACAAGACGCAATCAGAAACATCTCTAAAGCTTCACCTAACGTTACTCACTAAATGAAAGCATGTATTTCAAAGCAATAAAGTAGATCCATTTCCTGATGAAAATTATTGGCAGCTCCCAGATGTTTTAACAAGCTATCTTTCGGACCAGAAACATTCAGGGCATGTTTTTTAAAATCAGGGGGTGAGGGAAGGCCTGGTTTTGTTTATAAAGCCCTCATCTCTATTTTTAACATGTTATATTTAAAAACTGTCCAAAAGAGAAACATTTACCTATGGTTTCTTTAAGTCTACAGAGAGCTGATTTTCACTATAAACACAAACTTTGTTTGCTGTGAGAGAGTTCCACTTCTCCCAGCATTTTTTCAAGGTCCTTACAGAGTTTTGTTTCAGCTTTCCCATTTTTCTATCTTGCTAACATTTATTTAAGAGGACAGCTTTTAGGGAGGGAGGTTCACATACACACAGCCACATTGTGCTTAAAAAAAGAAAAAAAAAAAAAAATAGACAAAAAGTCTCCCCAAACTCGAAAGTAGTCATCCATTTCTAATCACGCAGTGACGCAAGCAATACCAGATCTTGCTATTGATTAATAGTGAGTGAGAACAAAAGAAAGAGAAATTTGCCAAAATCCTGCAGTGGGTAAACTGAACAGTCGCCAGCAAACTCCAGTCCAGCTCTGCAGCTTGGAAGCAGGAATTGCTCGGGGCAAAACTGACCACTGTCCCCAAGTAAAACACCATTGGGGAGGAAAAGAAATCTACCTTGTTATCCACCACCAGTTTAACATTCTGGCATACATATATATATATATGATTTGAATTCCCTCCATAAGAAAATAGAAAGACATGGTTGCAAACTACTGAACCCTATCTCTGAATGATTACATTTGGAGATGTTAACTAAAAAGCTGCTTTTATGTAAAGTGTGAGAGTGAGTGGAAATATGTTTAAAAGCTTAAAAATTATTACTGTAAGAAACCACCAGAAACATCTACCGTCACCAAGTAAGCATAGACAGATTTAATTTCTTGCCTTAGATACTGCATTTACAAATTATTCTTACACCCTTCTCTCTCTCTCTCAGTTCCTATTGAAGTCAGAACTGAGTCAGCTTTCTGCTTTTTCACACTGCATTTGCCTGGACACTGTGGCAAATATTTATTTTATCTAAACAAAAGTGTTAAATAAATAAGTACATTTGTTGTAAAATAAGCCTCAAGTGTATAAGGTTGTCAGGCCCTCTTCTAGCAAATGTCATAACCAACCACAAAGGGATGTAATCAAACCATTCCCAGAAACAAACTTGCCACCTACACCATATGGTTAGATGCCATCACTTGGAAAATACTTAGCTGCGTATCCAGCAAGTGACCTGAAAGAAAACCTTTGGTGTATGGCAATATGCTTCAGTTGACCACAGTGCACAGAATCATTTTCAATACTAACTGAAAAATAAAGCTTAACACCCATTTGCCATTTATTTTCCCTCAGGTTTCCTTTTCCACCGGTCAGCAAGGGTTGTGCTGACTTTCAATACGCTCAGTTACACTTGACCCATTCAATGATTCTTCTGTGTAGCAATCTTAAATCTCAAAAACTGAGAAAATACTTTGAGCACAGGACTAAGTCGCCCTTGTGTCTGACAGGACTCTACACAGCTGTGCAATAAAGATAACGATGTGTGTGCTTGCCTCTCTTTCCACATTTTATTTTATTTTTTGAGGTGTAGGTGTGCATTTAAAAGAACGTATCGCTGGTAACAAAGTTCTCACTCATCCATTGAAATCACGACCTCTCAAAGGAAACAAAATTGAGATAAATCGCGTGTGCCTCGTATCGGTTCCCACCGCCACGACCGAGCGGGAGCTATTGATCGCACACACGCACAGGAACAGCCTTGGGGAGGCAAAGTGCAAAGATGAGCACCGCGCTGTGCGGGCCAGCCTCAGAGAACGCTCTATCGCCCTGATAAGGGACTTCTCCCACCGAGGACAAGCTGCTTGGCTCTCACACACACACACACACCTTTAAAGCTCAAAGCAAGTTTAATAGGGCTAAGCTACCTTTCTGGGAAACCACAGGTTTGAAAAAGCAAGGCTCATAAGTGATGCTGGAAAACCTGAGGGCAGGTTCCCACCAACTCCGAAAGCCAAGCGGGTACCACCCGCCTCAACTTTCTGCCAGGCTTAAGAAAATCAAGCGCCAGTGATGGCTGTGTAAGAAAAGAAAACAAAACTCCGAGTTCTCTCCCGGTCACCTGCGGCCGGGGCAAACCAGGCTGAGTTCAGAGAGTCCCGCTCCCCCCACCCTGCCCCCAGCCCCGTCCTGGGGCTCTCCGCTCCGCGGGGCGCCGGGGAAAGCCCGCAGTGGAGCGGCAGTGAGGGCAGAGCTCCCAGCGCCTCCCTCGCCGGTAGGATCCCCGCCACCACCACGTCGCCGGCAAAGTTTGGGGACCGTCCCCCCCCAGCCCCTGCCCTACCTGCTCCCGGGGGATGCAGGGCAGCGAGGTCCGCCGGTGGGTCTTGCTGCTGCTGCTGCTGCTGCCGCCGCCCGACATCTCGGGGGAGATCATGGAGCTGGATCTCCGCCGCCGCCTGAGCACCGGGGCTTCGTCCGCGGTCGGAGGGGCGGCGGGAGGCTCCGCCAGCGGGGCGGCCCGCCGCGGGGGCCAGAGCCGGTCGGCGTAACCGGCCAGAAGGATGCCCAGCAGCCCCAGCAGGTAGGCCAGGTAGGGCCGCCAGGACGCCGGGACCCTCTCCAAGGCGACGAGGGACGTGGTCCTGGCCGCGCTAGTCACGGCGAGCATGAGGACGCCCTGCCTCAGCTTCAGCACCAGCCATGTCACGGCGGCCAGGCAGCTCAGCACCACCCCCGTGGCGGCCAGGGAGAGCAAGTGATCCTCCTCCCCCGCCGCCAGCGCCGTCTGCGCCACCGCTTCCCCCCCACAGCAGGCGGCCAGCAGCAGCGCCGCCGTCCGCGGCCGCACGCCGCCGCGCAGCAGGTAGCGG
>VXBJ01005430.1:317163-372839 GCA_013400055.1 Nycticryphes semicollaris | reverse complement strand
AAAAAAGAAAAAAAAAGATAGTGATTTTGTCGGGAGGAGCAGCCGCGGGGCTGGGCGGGTGCCGGCCGGGACACTGCTCCGTGGAGCCCGGAACTGCGCCGGGAGCCCGGGAAGCTCTGCCGTCCCGCTCGGCAGCGGCCGCTCCCGCTGCACCGTGAGTGACAGCTTGGGTGACACCGTTTCGGGGCTGCAGCTGGGCTTTGCAGCGCCTTCAGTCCTTCCTACGAGAAGCTGCCGGTAGCAGCAGGTCAGCTCCTCCTTCCGAGGAGCTCGTAAAATGCAACTGGGAAGCACCCACTCGTGGTTTGTGACGCTGGAGGAAAGTTTGAGCGGGATGGTTTTTGCTGGCATTTAGCTCTTTGGGTGCTTGGAGTGTCCCTCCCTGGCTGATGGCCTCATTCCTGTCCTTAATGTCACTGGGGCAAGCCGGGGCTGTGTCATTTGCCTCCAGTTTATGGTTCATGGTGGCCCTTCATATCTAGTAATGAATGGAGAAAGTGCCTGAGCACACCAGAGGTTTCCTTTAAAACACGTCCAGCTTTGTGTGTATTGTAGTTGCCTGCACAGTTTTTCTGTCTCCGTTTGTTTTCTGTGTATCAGAGGTCTTTATTGTTGTTCCTTTAGCGAGGGCATGTGAAACAAAACTTTTAAGAGGTGATACAGGTGGAAGAAAAAATACAGAGTCTTGATACAGAGTCTTGTCTGGGCACCTGTAGAGATCTAAGAGTTAGCTGACGGGGCACAATGTAACAGAAGACCCCGAGATTCTGTTTCAGGGCACACAAAACGTGTGTTGGGTTTTTGATAACATTTGGAAGTAACGTATTGTTTTCTAAACAATGCTTATCTGGATGTTTGCAAGAATAGGGGGGAGGGTCTGAAGAGGAAGCCAAACCCTACTGACCTTCATTTTCATTCAAAGAGTTCCTGTATGATCTGCAGAATTCCCATTGAATCTAAATATAGTTTTGTTTGGAAGTGCATTGTGGAGCAGTGTCCGAATGCTCAGCGAGGCTTGTGTTTTCAGGCTGGATCCAAAGCCCTTTGAAATCAACAGGAGTCTCCCTGTTGACCTGCCAGGGTTGGAGCGGGCTCTGGTTTCTGCGGTGTAAAAGGTCACGTATCTTATCTCGTCGAATTCAGGACCCCTGTACCTTTTGTTTTCTGGATTGTTGCAGTCGGTGAAAAGAAGTTTTAATTTCCCCTCGTGAAGCGCATGGACTAGGAGCGAGGAGCAGATAAACCCCTCTTCCCCTTGTTGGGGTGAGCCTCAGCCCTAAGGAATAGTGTCCTATCTGGGAGCAGATCTCTGTTACGGGGACAAAAGAAAAGCCACCGGTGCAGGAGAGTCAGGGGGCCTTGGCCAGGTGTTCAGGTGAGGAGACCTGTGAGCAAAGGCCTGTTTGTGTGGTCTCCTTCCTGCAAGTCTCAGGGGACTTCCTTGATAAGCACTCGATGATGGGTAAATTAATCCTCACCCCCCTCTTCTTTTCTGCAGGGTTTCAAAGCATGCCTAGGAACGTAGTAAAACAGTAGTCATTGCAGTGTCAGAACCTCAACAGACCTGATCACAGAGTAACAGAAACCCGGAGCTCACTTACCGAGTAGCGTACAGCAGTGTTAGATGTTTAAATTTTCGAAGGCTTGTGAGACCTGTAGCCTAATTGCGAGCTCAGACCCCCGCTAATCCTGGTGGAGCGAGCAGCTCCTTCAGGAAGGAAGATGCAATAAACACTCCCACTGACTGCCTTCTGAGTGCGAAGTAGGTTAGTGGGAGATAACAGTCAGGGGTTCGGCCACTCAGCTGCCGTGAATTGGCTTTGCAGTGGGGATCTGATGCAATATGTTGGCAGGTTGAGCACTGCGTAATGATCGTGCCAGAAAGGCAGCTTGTGTGTTTTTTTTGGTTTGTTTTCTTTTTTTTCCTTTTTTCTTCCCCCTTCCTTTCTTGTTTAATTATATAACAAGACTGAAAAAGCAGCTCCTCTCCATAAGAGGAGCCCATACAATAGAATTCCGAAGAGTTTCTCACAAGCTCTGCCTAGTGTGCTGTCAAACTAAGCAGCTCCTGGATGAGTAAACATTAGAAGGCTACTGCTTGGAGCATGCTGCTCTCAAAGGATTTGCCTCCTTTGCCATAATAATTAAGGGATCTTTCAGCACAGATTCAGAAAGATTTCCACACCTGGTTGAATACCCTTTGGAAAGGTGGGTGGGTGCCTCAGAGATGAAAGAAGGGCTAGTTTCCTGCTGTTGATACCTTTCCCGATGAAAGAGAGGAGGTGTATTCTCATGTGTGGGGCAGCTGAGGAGGGATTGAATTCACATTAGAATAAAAAGCCAACCTAGTGTTTGCAGTCTGCAGGGATAACAAATCTTAATTGCTGGAGTGGGCTATGATTCATACAGTTTATGTGTTGCCGTCCTTTCAATTAGATGTATTTAAAATATATAAATAATTTAGAGTTTCGGTGCTCAGATTATGTGCATTGATTACAGAATACTGTTACTTCAAAGTCCTCCAAATCTCTGTGGACAGCTGATAAAAAGATACACCTCTTTGCTTGTGTTAAAACCCTTTAACAGTTCTCCTAAGAACAAGATTTACTGCACCCCACGCTGTCAGTTCCCTTCTTTTTACTGCTGCTGCCTTTACAGTTTGCCGCCACAGTGAGGCCTTTGTGTGAGTCGGATTCAGGGAATTGTCAGAGTTGGAAGGGACCTCTAGGGAACAATCTAGTCCAACTCCCCCGCTAAAGCAGGATTGCCCGGAGCACATCACTCAGGACTGCATCCAGGTCACCAGAGAAGGGAGCTCCACACCCTCCCTGGGCAGCCTCTTCCAGGGCTCTGGCACCCTCACACTAAAGAAGTTTCTCCTCATATTTGAATGAAACTTCCCAGGTTCCAGCTTGTGCCTGTTGCTCCTCTCCTGTCACTGGGAACTGCTGATAAGAATCCAGCTCCATCCTCCTTCAACCCACCCTTCAGAAACTTGTAAACATTAATAAGTTATCCCCTCAGCCTTCTCTTCTCTAGGCTAAAGAGTGATTTTTTTTATTTTTATTTTTTTTTTCATGAAGCAAAATTTAATCTGAAATTACTCCAGATTAGTATTTTGGTATTGCAATATCAGCATTAGTTACTGGGTTATGTACTGAACTAGTGGAGGATGATAAATAAATAAATAAATATTAATTAAAAAAAAAAAAAAGGTGTCTTGGTTTATCCCTAATTAAAAGTTTTGTATGTGCCTTGCAGGCTGTGTCCCTGGGGAGCTGGCAATGGGATACAAGATCTCCTACCTTCAGGGTTCTGGCCAGAGTG
Organism: Nycticryphes semicollaris; assembly: GCA_013400055.1. Taxonomy (NCBI): domain Eukaryota; kingdom Metazoa; phylum Chordata; class Aves; order Charadriiformes; family Rostratulidae; genus Nycticryphes; species Nycticryphes semicollaris. Next base: position 369,512 of record VXBJ01005430.1, on the reverse strand, counting down.
GAGGGCAGGTTGTTGTGCCTGGAAGTTGCTGCTGCTGGCAGCTGTGGGGCAATCCACAGGAAACGAGTTGGTGGTCTCTGTCTCACTCCCACTTGGCAAATAGCCCTGTCACAAAACCACTGCAACAATTACCGCTAATTGGCATCACTGTTGGCATTTTCACAGGAGAGGCTGAGGACTGAATGGGGATGTGGATTAAATTAGTAATAATAATACTTAGCACCTAAAATCTTCACAGTGCTTCACAAATGCTAATTAATTAATTTGCGTGATGCCACTGTTGGGTAAACCCAAATGTGCTGTCACTTCTAAAGCAGTGTGTGTCAGAGAGAGGTGTGTGTCCCCGAAAGGAGGGGGACAGGCAGGGACTGTCCAACATGAGAGATGTGCTCCTGCAGCTGCATCACTGGAAGTAACCCCTGTGCTTCCTCTAGTGCAGGCAATAGCCCTAAGGACATACAGCTACTATAAAATAGTCTTAGCTAACCCCTTATGAGCAGAGAAAGGAAGCTCTCTTGGTATAAGGAGCATGTGCACGATACAACTATGTCCACAGAAGGGTTTTACACTGGTATAAATATTTGGGTTATAGAAAAGTAGTAATTGTACCCAGTTATAGTCCACTATAACTGCATCACTGCATACTAAAATACTTTTTTTTTTTTTTTTAAATCAGTACTTAAAGGAGGTTAGGATCAGTAGAAGTTCGCTTTGGAAGTGATTAGCATTGAGGACTGTGTTTCTCCCAGCCCAGGGGTTCAGAGGCCCCATTTCACCTGTCCTCATCCATACTCTGGTCCATACCCCCTCATCTGAGCAGTTTATATAGTACCTACTGCTGGTGCAGGTGGGTGTCAGAGGCAGCATTTAGAGGGAGAGAAACAAGCATGTTGTACAGTGGCTCGAGTTCAGCCAAGTTCTTGCTGGCTGAGTTTTTGAGAGCTTCTTTTCACCCCTGTTATTTTTCCCCTGTTGCATTATCTGTGCTGCGTGTTACATGAGGCACATCATCCCAGCTTTAGGGACAAAGGAGTGAGCGTGGGCTCTCTGTTGCAGGTGGGATGAACAACGTTTTTTCTCTGATACCTGGAAAAAAAACCAACCCTGGGTATTGTCTGTATTCCCAATTGACCAGGTAAACTGTGGTTGGGTACAGAGAGGCATGCTGCCAGCCATAGTCCACAGAGAGTCTTGGTGACCAGGAGAGGGTCATAGCCTTTGGTTGCTAATGAACCATGAATCATTTGAAAGAGCTAAGCAAGTCCTAGCCTGCTGTGTCCTTGGAGGAAGTCTGGCTTCTCCTATAAAAAGGGGAGGGTAGTAGTGGCTTTGGATATGCGATTTGCTCTGACATGTCTCAGCTGTGCTGATGCCAGGCAGTGCTGCTGGACTGAGCTCCTACCACACACTTCTGATCAAAGCGGTGGTCTCTCGGTACACCTGTATGTGCTGCTGATGGCATCACCTGAAGACATGATGAAGAACAAAGTTTTGGGAAGAGCATGCTCTTTCCTGTGGGTTTCTCCTGTATGCTAAATAATCCCCACACGTTTCCACAAGCAGCAGAACTGAGGAAGGATGGTTTGGTGGGATGAATGTTTTGCTTGCCTCCTTTGCTCTCCCCATCCTTCTTAATTAATCTCAGCTGTTTCCACCTTGTCCCTGATGCCTGGGTAAGAGGCAGCACCTTCTCTGCAACTGTGGAGGTGTACACAAGTTATTTGGGTGGCTGGGGAGTGCTAGTTTACTGGTAACTGGGTTCTGTCAAACAATTAACAAGTGGCTCCTGCTCAACTTCTCTCACTGCCAGTATGTGAAAGTTGTAGGAACTTCCTCTGAGGCTTTTACCTCAATTTCAGATCGTTTGACAGGTTCAGAAGCTGTTTAGGAGAGCTGGCAGCAAGGAGGATGGAGAGAAGGACAATGCAGCAGTTCTCATTGCTTTGGAAAACCAGGCCAAGAGGGCAGGCATGGGATTGAGGACCGTGGTCTTGATGCGTGTGGGGGCCAGCTTTCTTTTCAGCTTGGCTGTTCTAACTGTGGTGTCAGGAGGGCTAGTAGCAAGGAGGACCTGCATGATCCCTGGCTGCCAGTACCTGTCTCTGCGCTGTTGGGTGCCTCAGGAGCCTGCGCTGCACGTGGAAGAGTCTGGGAGAGTCCTCTGTGCCCTTAGCATTTGCCTGCAGGATGATGCTTCCCTGAAAGAGTAAGGCTTTGGAGCATGGGTGGACCTTTCTCAACATCTGAGGTACACGTGGAATAGGTCTAAGTTTTTAGAAGCAACCCCAGACTTTCTTTGAAGTTTTTTTTTCCCCATGTCTGTTGTTTTCTACTAATGTGTCAGCCACTTCTACGGAATGGTATGGTTACCTGGAATTTGAGAGTCCTGGTGATGGTTTAGAAACACTGGGCTGCATCTTGGCTAACTTTGGGGTCCTCTGTTAGTGAGGGGCTTATCTTCTCTTCATGGGAGGCCTTTCTGCATGGGTTGATGTGGATAAGGGGAATTGTGTGGGAGAACAGTGTCCTCTGCAGATTCCCAGGGTCCTGCATCTGGGACGTGGCAATCCCAAGCACAAACACAGGTTGGGTGGAGAATGGCTGGACAGCAGCCCTGAGGAGAAGGACTTGGGAGTGATGCTGGATGAGGAGCTCAACATGAGTCGTCAGTGTGCACTGGCAGCCCAGAAAGCCAACCCCATCCTGGGCCACATCAAACAAAGCGTGGCCAGCAGGTTGCGGGAGGGGATTCTACCCTCTGCTGTGCACTCTTGAGACCCCACCTGCAGTACTGTGTCCAGCTCTGGAGTCCTCAACATAGAAAGGACATGGAATTATTAGAATGGGTCCAGTGGAGGGCCATGAAGTTGATCAGAGGGCTGGAGCACCTCTCCTGTGAAGACCAGCTGAGGGAGCTGGGGTTGTTCAGCTTGGAGAAGAGAAGGCTCCGGGGAGACCTTAAAGCAGCCTTCCAGTATCCAAAGAGGAGAGCTGGAGAGGGACTCTTTGTCAGGAAGTGTAGTGACAGGACAAGGGGTAATGGCTTTAAACTAGAAGAAGGGAGATTTAGATTAGATATCAGGAAGAAATTCTTTCCTGTGAGGGTGGTGAGACACGGGAACAGGTTGCCCAGAGAAGTTGTGGCTGCCCCATCCCTGGAGGTGTTCAAGGCCAGTCTGGATGGGGCTTTGAGCAACCTGGTCTGGTGGGAGGTGTCACTGCCCATGGCAGGGGGGTTGGAACTCGATGATCTTTAAGGTCCCTTTCAACCCTAACCATTCTATGATTCTATTGAGAGGAATCCAGTTTTCAGGTTTCTTTACAAGCACAAAGTGCACCTTAAAATGTTCAATATTTAACATTTAAAAAATGCGTAAGTGGAAAAGTAATGTCATAGTTAATAAATACGAAACTATACTGCTTTTTTTTTTTTTTTTTTGAGATGCACTTTTAATATTTAATTTTGTGAGAAAGACTCTTGCAGAGGCTTGGCTGCAGAGTGCTTCAGGCTATGAGCTCAGATGTGGGTTTCAGGTACCTGTGCAGTCTAATAATGGGGTTAGTGACAACAACGTGTCAAATGTGTTGACATGAGCACTTCCCTTGATTCAGTCAGTGCAGTTGGCCCCATGCTGTATGATAGGCCACGGAAACTAATTGTAATGAGTTTGCTTTAGATGTTTAGGATTTTTGGGCATGCCCTTTTAAAATACAGGTGAGCAGGATTATCTTGCAGTTCAGATGCCGGAGGCAAGAGACCTTCTCACTGGGAGATCTGGAGTGGGGGAGTGGGGATTGCGCAATTAGCTGAAGGTACTGCGGTCTCCCGGGTAGCTGAGGGTAATTAGTATTGCTTCGGCTCTTTCTCCAGCTAATTCGTTCAGCACCCTCCCCTGTTAGGGAAAAGGGAGGAAACACATAAACCATTTCATAATCCCAGGGGGTGGAAAAGAGCATCTGCTCCTAACATCTGAGGTTACTTTGAACCTGTTGAAATATGTAGTAGCTGCTTTATTGTTTTTGCCAAGAGTTTCCACCTATAGTGATCCCAACCTCTGGCTTGTTAACAGTGAGGTTGTAGGAGGCAGTAGTCATCCTCCTCTCCTCTGGCCCACAGCAGCTGATGGTGGCAGGCCCAGAGCAGCAGCCACTACAGGGTATTGGAGTGGGGATGGCTGAAACCACCAAGAGATTTTTTTGCTTTCCCATGACCAGCATTTCCTACAGTCCACACAATTGCTGCATGAGTCTCTTGCTGCTTGGGTACCCTGTGCTAGCTACACTCTGTGGGTCTGAATCCTTTTTCCCCACAGTGAGGATGCTTATGTAGAGAAGAGCCAACCTAGTACCTGGGTTTTCAGTTGGCTGGTGAACATTTTGTCATGAAAAGTGAGCCGGGATTTTGCTTCACCATGATTGGAGGAGGAGAGTCTATCTGGAAATGTGTGTGTGTTGTATGGAAGACTTTTCCATGATAATACTCTTGGCTTTCTCAAAATTGGATTACCTTCAGGAACTAGATCTATTTGAATAACACTCACATTGAGTGTGGCAGGTGGCTGTTCATTTGGGAGCACTGCATTCTCAATTTTTTTTATTTTAATTTACTGGAAATCTGTGGAATTTGGGTTGCCTGGATTTGCCTCCCTGTTCTCTGACTTCAGACCTGAAACTCCATGGAATAACTATTTGGTATTTGTGTCCAGTATGTCTCCAAATGGAAGGCATCTTCAGGAAGGTGTGAGTCTTGTCTCCACTGCTGGCCATGCCCGTGACCAGGAACAGGCTGATTTCTTTTACAAGCATCTACTGATTTTTGTATAGTCTCTCAGATGAGTGGCTAACGAGAGAAAGCTTGAGCCTTACTTTCAGGAGAATCGTGCCTCCTGCTGCTGTTCTTAACAGGAGCAACCATGTCCCATTTAGACATGGGGCAGGGATGCAAGACCTCCATTTAGTCCCTGTATCTTTCACTGACTGTGAATTTGAACAATCTGCTTTAATATCCATGTCCTTAATTCTTCCTTTTCCCAGCAGAGAGGAAATGCTTCCATCGTTTGTCCATTCCTAATAATGCTTTTTGTTGTTGTGGGGTTTCTCTTTCTTGGTGTTGGCTAGTATGAGTGGTGCTGAGCATCATCGACTGCTGTTCGTAGTAGGGCTGTCTGCTCCTGGAATATAAGCATTATCAGCATAATAAGGAAGAATATATAATACCACAGGGACACAGGAACTGGTGGAGTCTGACTGGCAAATGAACTTTCAGGTTGGGTGTCTCTTTGTGGAGGACAGGAGAGAGGGTGGTGGGGCTGGGGGTGTCTGCTACAGAAAATACAGCAGACAAAGGCAGGGACTTCAGATAACCCTGAAAGTGGAAACAGATAGTCCCGAAGATCTGCCAGTTGATCAGGAGGTGAGTGCTGAGGCTATGTAAAGGACTGAAGGTGCTGTGGTGTATGTCCAGGTGAAGGGGAGCTTGATGAAGTAGCAGGTATCAGATCTGTTCAGGGGGCATGGATTAGAGCTGTACCAGTGCCATCTCAAAGGGGTTTATCTGCATTCTGCTCTGTGCTTCCCTCTGATGAAACTGGAAAGCTGTCATGTGGGAATGTGGTGTGGCCTCATAGTAAACCAGGAACTCTTTAATCACTTCAGTCCCTCATACTGCTGCTGGAGTTTAGGCCAAAGTGTTTTACTTATTAGTTTTTTTTTTTTTTTTAAATTGTAATTTTCCTTTTTTATTCCATTTTAATAATAAGTTTGTAGAGAAAACCAAGAGCAGAGCTTCAGATGATGATTCCGAGCGAGGGTGGTGGTGTGGATATGTCACTTTGCGGGAGTAACGTATTCTTCTCTAGGATAAGTTAAAGTGAGTGTAAATTCTTGGTGTACAGTTCTTTGGACTGACTTCTTTGCTTTGAACCTGCGTGAGCTTTTAAGGCATAGCTGGCAGATGTTCATTTTCATGCTGGAGAAAGAATGTTGAGCTGGTATAAATATATCCACCTATTTTAGGCAGCACAATGCCATTGTTGCTTGTGTGTTTTATCACTTAAGAGTCTGACTGCTGGGTGCATCACCCTAACATAAAATGAATCAGCAAAATCTCAGCACTTGCTCACAATAAAAAAAAAGAAAAAAAGGCTTAGGTGCACATGATTATCCTTCTTTCTGACTCAAGCCTTAAAATCAGTCTTTGATCAGCGTTTTGGAGTTTGGCAAGCTGCTCGGAGTTTCAGCTGGGGCTGGGCTGGCATTACCATACGTCAATACCTGTGCAGAATTGATTGGAAGGCCGGACGGCTGTGGGAAAATGATCAATTTTCATTGAGCTCTTAGCAAATCTTCCTCTAAGGTTGCTGAGGGATTTTAGGCTGCTCGGTGAATGGGATGGGAAGCCTTCTGTACGGAACTGAAACGTGATACTTCTGGCAAGGCTGGGCATTGACTGGCTTTCAGCATTAGCTGTGAAAGTGAAGCATTAGCCCTAGTTCTCACAGCATTGAAAATATTATGTTTAAATGTGTTTCCTGTTTTACCACGACATGCAATTTGTTACAGCGTGGTTTGCGTCGCTGTCGGGGTGTGTGTATTGATCAGTGCTGATTATATTGTAAATGGGCAGCGTTTGGCTTTGTGTTTTAAGTCATTTGGGAAGTTAGATGTACTCAGTTTCTACTGCACATGGTTTTTTTTATTGCCTTGTGTTGTTCTCGCTGTATTGTGTGTTGCAACGTGTATTTAATCCTTTTGGCATTGTTGCTGTTCTTCTGAACTTCGGAGTACAGCAGCACAGCTTTGCCTGTAGATTTACCAAGTAAGATTTTCTCTTGGCAGGGTTGGCCTGCTATTTTTGCATCTTACGTGGCTTCTGAGCAGTTCAGAGGTGGTGGCTGCGCCCAGGGTACATCATGCAGAGTGGTACTGCTGAGTGTTTTGGAGGAACTGAGCCTGCTGGGGCAGTTGAGGTCAATGCATGCTGGACTGGTGGTACACCTCTGATTCCCATCCCAAAACAGGGCACCAGGAGCTGGTGTCATCTCTAGACTGTGACGTGTCTCCAGGGACTCTGGGATGTGGCAGTTTCAACAGCTGTTGCAATTATCATGCAAGTGGCTTGTACTACCAAGAAATGTGGCCATCTGTATTGCAGTTGCTTTACTACTTTTGGGTCATCTGTAGTGGCTCTCTGTACTGCTTGGGGTGGAGTGGTGAAAGCATTCAGCTCTTTCCTTGCTAGCTTTGAGTGCCTCTGAACAAAGCATGTCTATGTTGCAATGGACCGTCTCTATAACACCAGTTTGTCTACTGTGTAGTGTAAAAGCAGCTGCTTGTGTCTACTGCCCAACTGCAGCCAGGCTGTAGTGAGCAATGGCACAGTTCCTAGGAGGGCCATGAAGATGATCAGAGGGCTGGAGCACTTCTGCTGCTATGAGGACAGGCTGAGGGAGTTGGTGTTGTTCAGCCTGGAGAAGAGAAGGCTCTGGGAAGACCTTAGAGCAGCCTTTCAATACCTAAAGGGTCCTACAGGAGAAATGGGGAGGGACATGTTATCAGGTAGTAGAGGGATAGGATGAGGGGTAATGGCTTTAAACTGAATGAGGGGAGATTTAGATTAGGTATTCTTTAGATTAGGAATTCTTTCCTGTGAGGGTGGTGAGGCACTGAAACAGGTTGCCCAGGGAAGCTGTGGCTGCCCCATCCCTGGAGGTGTTCAAGGCCAGGCTGGATGGAGCTTTGAGCAGCCTGCTCCTGTGGGAGGTGTCCCTGCCCATGGCAGGGGGGTTGGAACTTGGATGATCTTTAAGGTCCCTTCCAACTCTAACCATTCTATGATTCTTTGAGGGTAAGGAGCCCAAGTGCCAAACCTTAAAATATTCTTTGTGCATTGTCTGTGGAGTGCTTGATAAATATTGGTGTGGAACTGGTTCCAGAACCCAAGACCACTTTCCAGGCTTAGGTGACCAGTCACCAGACTAGACTGGGAGCATCCCCCACAGCCTGTTCAGTTAAAGGAAATGATTTTCAGCTGCAATAAGCAGTTAGTAAAAGTTGGACAGATCTGGCCTCTCTTCAGCAGGTGAACCTTTACTACTGGTGCCAGGGCAGCTGATGTCCAACTGATTGAAGGAAGGGTAGGAAGACAGTAGGGTGAGCAGGGCACCCCCTGACAGCCAGGGCAAGGAGGATATTGCTTCCCATGTGCTGAATATGTTTGAGACAAGCGTAAAGAGCATGCCAACCTCTGCCAGCATTGGACTGTGTGTTGCCTTGAAAGAGCAGCAGAGTTGTGTTAGTGTTTTGGCCTGGGTTTAGTGAAAGTGTTTGATGAGTGTTTGGAAAAGGGAAGTTTGTCTGACTGGTATTATTTGAGAAACTTTCGCCATGTTGTGATAGCCCATTGGTTTTGTTGTGAACACAAAAAAATGTTGTGTTTGTTTGTATAGGGACATGGCTGCTCCACTTGTGAGAAGGAGCGCTCCGGTAACAAAGGAAATGGAGTTCAGTCTTTGATGAAGATGTCACATAATCCCCACATGTATGCCCTGATGCTGGGTGCGTTGTGAAGAAGAGAGGTCTTCCCATATTCCTGCTTGGCCCTGGGACATCTTGTCCTAAAGAAAGAATCATTAGCAATAAGAAACAAATATCCTCTACAAAATTTGGCCCCTGAAGGATAGAGGCGAGGCACAAGCGTTTTTGCCACTCTAATTTCTGGGCAATCCTGGTGCTCCTTTTTTGGTAGGTGGGCAGAAGATTGAAGGGTTGCTTTGTCCTGAATACCACTTTTGGAAGTAGCTTAGCCTTAATATGAACTACAGGTGCTGCAGAGCTTTTGTAAACTAAGATAGCTTGAAAACTATGCTGTGGGTGAAACACGGGCCAAGATTTGGCCTGTAACTATTTTGCCTGTAGCTTGTAATTAAATATAAAGTTTAACCCAGAATCTCTGGTAAAAATGTTCAGGTGTTATTGTAGATGGTATAACTGCAAAGGCAGAGGTGAGCTACTTTGCTGTCTTTCTCTGAAGATTTTTTTGCAAAGAAAGGCAGGTACGTTTGACATTCCTCCAACAAGCTCTCACAAGGGTAATTTTGTGTGGATGATTGAGTGGCACGGAAACACTGTAAGATATTGTCCTTTTGTGGGTTTTGTAAAGAGGAGATACAGCTGAAGTAATTTATAATATGCACAGAGTCTCAGCAGTCTGCTGAGAGAGCTTCTTTTAGGAATTACCTGTGAGAATAAAGTAAAAAGCATTTATTATTGATATTCACATTCCACATATTAAGAAATATTTCTTCTGATATTGTTAATTTTTTATTTGTAGGCTCCAAAGGAGTGTAGAGCAAGATAAATGTGGTTGGGGAAGAAAAATATATGAGTTAATGTATTAAGTTTACATATTTTTTGTTTGATGGATTTATGGTTTTTAATTACACCTTCATGTTTTGCATGGGGATCCCCGGGGGCTCTTTCTGAATTTCATGCTCATACCCTTATAAATATGAGATGCTTTAACCTGTCACCTTGTGCAGTCTTACTGCTGCTTGACTGACCTCTGCTAAAGTTACTTTTGATCCGACTTTAGAATCCGAGACCTCCACAAAGAGTTCAATGATTAGAAAAGTTATTGTGTGATTTGGAGAGTTTCCCAGCCTGCCATGTTGTACCTGTGAAACGCAGACCGGGAATGGCTTTCTCTGATGTTTGCACAGAATGGTGGAATTTGTGCCCAGTGTTTGCCAGTTTGATCATGAGTAGCAACACCCTGGCCTCAAGCTTATGGCCTTACTGGCTCCCAGTGGGGTGTTTGGCAGTGGAAAGTTGTCTTTGGTGACAGCCCTTTGGGGAGCCATGACTGGGTATTTTCAGCAATGTGTCATCCTGAATCTGCCTGTACATCCCTCGACTCTGTCTTCAGTTACATACGGCGGTGGATTTTCCTTTCGTAACAGTTTGCATCGTGGTTCTTTTATTGACAGTGGAATCAAAAACCTGGGTTAACAGGTGGAAAATGAAGCCTCTTGGCACTGTGTAGTTTCAGTTGATTTACACTGGTGAAATGAAGAGGAAGCCAGACTACAGAACTGGGTCAATGTCTGTATTCCAAATCTGTCTCTGTGTGGATATCATTACATCTGTCTGCATTTTTTTTTTTTTTCCCCAGCACATCCTCTTCATTTTTCTGTTCAGTGGGAACATAATTACCTGTGTGTGTGTAGAAATAGTGCCAGGATCTGTTTGGTATAACTAAGACATAGCTTATCCAAGGGGCAAACAACCCAGGCTGATAATATTTAGACTTTCCAAATGAAATTTGCCTTGGGACCGACAGTGAGTGTGAATATTCAGCCATAGCCTGAGCCCCTTTTCTCAGCTTTGTGCTGTATATGCTTTTATTATTCTGGTCATGGCTACTCCTAAGCACATGCAGCTCAAGAGCAAAATAGCTCTGATTTGTGCTGTAAGAATTTAGTTGGGTTTCAGCTTCTTATTGCCAAGTCTTTTGATGACATGAAAGATATGTTATATGCAGGGCTGGCTTTTCTGACCCACCCTCAGTTCTTCACTGAGCTTTTTATTGCTGTGGGAGGGCTTGACTCTTGTAGGATTGGGTGCAGTGAAAAGTGTGGAGTAGATAGTTAAGGAACTGCAATGCAGAGTAAACACTTGACCTTGGGAAGTGAACACAAGTGAGAACACAAAGACATTTTTCCCTGAGGTGATGCACTGGAAGATACCTACTTTTCTGTGTTTTCTTTTTCGTAGTTTCCTCTGGCTGGTCCAGATTCAATGTGATTTTTCTTTTTTCTTGCCACTGGAGCAATAGCCTTGTTTGCCAGTGCTGGAAAGTAGTCCAGAGCATCCCCTCCTTACTAAAGGCTATACTTCTGCTTTCACTGGCAGCAGTGAAAGGTCTGGTACAGAAGGTCGTCTTGTTTAGTGGAATGGTACAGAAGTGGTTCATCTAAATGAGTAAGCTAAAAAATGTCTTGTTTAATAAGAGAAAATGTAGATTCACTATATGAAAAATCTGCTTCTTTCTGCACCTTGACAGGATTCCTTGAATGTGTGCAAGAGCAAAGAGTTTAGGTAATCCTCATTTTACAGAGGAGTTAGGTAACCCAGCAATTTTGTAGCTCAGCTGAACACAACACAAGAGTGACATCAATGCGAGATTAGAGTAAGCTTCATTATCTTCAAAGACTGTTTACTTAATGGCTGGGGGATTGCTGTGTTTGTAGGTAGAGGTAGGAAATATCCTGCGGCAGGTAGGAGCTGATAGCGTTAAACAGAGCAGCGCTATTTCTCCTCAAGCATCCTTACATTGCTTGTGTGCTTCTCCCAGCCTGATGGCTGCCTCTGCTGTTCGCCACTGGTAGGGAGGTCTTGAAGAGATTACCGAGGTAATTTTGGATGCTAAGCACTGAACCCAAGCAGTATCCTTGTAGCTTTTGGGTTATTTCTTCCATGTCCTTCCTACTGACTTTGCCCCCATATTGGGTAATTCTATGGGCAGTCTGTAGCCTCTGGCTTGTTTATTCATTGTTTGCCTCTGGTTTTCCTCCAAATTCATGTTAATTTTCAGGGGAGATGTGCTTATCTGGTAGCTTCTGAAAGCATACCTTGAGTTAGGGTTTCTGCCTGTGGGATGGTGGGGTAGGACAAGGGAGCATCAGGGTGTGCTGCTCTTTGGTGGCGGGCTGTGGGTGGCATGTCCTGGGGTGTGATGTGATGGGGACAGGCCATGTGTTGCTGTGCAGTGATGGCCTTTGCTGGGAAGCATGCTCTGTCAGGGGAATGAGTCCTGATGGATGTCTCCGTCTGACACCCAAATCATAGAATCAGTCATTCATGGTGGAAAAGACCCTTGGGATCATTGAGTCCAACCATCAAATGATATTAACAACCCAAGGAATACAAACCCNATACTGGTTAGAGTTATGTGAAGATCTTGGAGTTGAGCAGTGTTACCTATCCTTGGATATTCCAGCTATCGCTTGTAATCGCATGGGAGACAATATGTGGTTGGTTTGGGTTTTTGGAGGATTTTCATGAAGGACTCGGATCGTTTCTGCAGGGTTCTGTTTGACAGCAGAGAAGTTAGTTCTCATTGCCTGTAAAAAGGACAATCTGATTTGCAGACTGCTATGTAAAAGCTGCAGTAAACTTAATTTGGATCCCACTGGGATACATGTCCCACATGCAAGTGTTTAGATCTTCCACTTTTCTCAAGAAAACATTTCTGTAAAGGTGGTCTTTAAAGCCAATTTGTGCCTCGTCGCCATTTTCTTTTTAAAGACAAAGCAGAGATGCAGTGTTCCAGGCAGATATATTTTTGTTCCCAGCTCTTTTGAATGCTCATTTGATGTTAAGGCTTTGTTCAATCCAGTCCTATGTCATTAATGACTCTGGAGTAAGTAGGTATGCAGAGCTGGAGGAAATCCTGTGTTATACGTTCCTATTCTAGGAGAGTCTCCAAAAGACTAACAATAACGCTGCTCAGTGAGGTAATGGGTAAACATAGTAAGAAATAAAAATGTGCTTACTACTTACAGAAGCAGAAAAATAGCTTATAAAGCATAATGTTGTCTTTGATACGTGTAGATAATCTGACCTGCTTCAGTCTGTGGATTAAGGCATTAGATGGGGCAGCCAAAACAGCTCCTCATAAAGAACCTGTCACTCTGGTTGTAAAGGAGTTGTCAGCAAATGCTAACCATGGTTAAAACGTGGGAACCCAGTCATAACCCAGCAAAGTCACTTAAAAGGCTTCCCTTGACTTCAGCAGTCAGTTAATTCCTGTCTTGAGGTGGAGGGTTGCGTTGTGCCACTCAGTGTTATAAGGAGTCCGATGTGGGCACCAGTTCCAGTCAAGGGGGTGGATGGTGCACAGAAAAGCCCTGGTGAAGCCTTGGGTTTGTAACTATCCTCTACATGGTTTTTTTGAGATGCTGCAGGAAGGAGAAAATCATAGAATCATAGAATGGTCCAGGCTGGAAGGGACCTCTGAAAGTTACCTAATCCGACCTCCCTGCAGTCTGCAGGGACACCCCCAACTAGACCAGGTTGCCCATGGCCTCATCAACCCTCCCTCTGAATATCTCCAGGGAAGGGGCCTCAACCACCCCTCTGGGCAATCTGTTCCAGTGTTCCACCACCCTCATAGTGAAGAATTTGTGATATCCAATCTAAATCTGCTCTTCTCCAGCTTGAAGCCGTTGCCCCTTGTCCTGTCACTGCAGGCCTTGTAAACAGACTCTCCCCAGATCCTCTGTAGGCCATCTTCGGGTACTAGAAGGTTGCTATTAGGTCTTCTGGAGCCTCCTCTTCTGCAGGCTGAACAACCCCAGCTCCCTCAGCCTGTCCTTGTAGCAAAGGTGCTCCAATCCCCTGATCATTCTCATGGCCCTCCTCTGGACCTGCTCAATCAAGTCCATGTCCTTCCTATATTGAGGGCTCCAGACCTGTGGGGCATTCCTCAGCATTTCCTTCCTTTTGCTGAATCAGTGAAGTTCAGCAGGGTAGAATTATTTGTTTTCAAGAAAAAAACAGTGTTCTCACAGAAGGTCAGATTTCTTCATCAAGTTCTTGGGGAAGTCAAGGCTGGATTTAAAGCTTTTGATCTCAGTCAGTAAGTGGACAGCAGGTAGAAAAACAGGATGCAGTTTCGGTAGCAGTTTTGGGAAAATGTTGACATTTTTCCCCTTTTTTGAGAAGAAAATGTGAAATTGTGTGATCTTTTTTTTCTTTTCTTTCTTTTTTTTTCATCAGCCAATCAGCCAGCTTCCATAGCAGCATCTGTGAATACAGTGAAAGATCTGAGCTCCAGCCTACTCATACTGTCTGTGCCACAGGTTTCCCTAGGGACATCGGGGAAGTCAGCTAGCATTGTGTTTTTAGACATACTTCCCATGCTTGCATATGCATTTTGATCAGCATGCAATTACAGACTAGTGAGTTGCATGCATATATACCAGAGCCCTCCTACTGGTGTTTATGTATGCACCATTTTTTTAACGTCCATTACTCCGATGTATGTACTTCAACTATCTTGTTAATATCTCTGTACCTTCATATTTTTGACCATGAAACAGCAGTGATCCCTTTTCTTTGAGTAAGCAGGCAGAGGCATACTTGTGACGCATTTTAAGACCACTTAGAAGATACAAACTTATTTAAGTGCTTGTGATTTGTCTTGTTTTGCTTCATTTGATGCCTTAAATGTCAGTCACTCCGAACAGTTCCTAGGATTTGCCCCTTTTATTTGGTATTGGCTGATGAGAAGGCAGCTGGTGCGTTGAAACCATTGCTCCTGTAGGAATTTGGTGTGTGATGTGTTTAGCTGGGGAGAAAACCCATTGACAGTTGCCCTTTTGGTTTTATTTCTTCTTTTCTGCTAAAAGTTGCTGTCTTGCTCTGTTGGTTTAATGCCAAAAGAACGCTGCAGCATGTTTAGCTGTGCAATACCTTCCAGGTAATGAGAAATACCTGAGGGAGATCCCGGGTGCATAATTGGCTGGCACTTGGTTGACCTAAACTTGATGGGTCTATACATAGTCCTGGTTCCAGCCGACCAAAAGAGCATCTGATGCAGATGGCTGCTGGGGGTGTGACCCCTTTTGGCAAGTGGAGCGTGCGTGGGCATATGCCTTTCTACCTCTTTGGTGGGTGCGGCTACCTCCAACGCTATGGGCTCTCCTGCTGTGCTTTTGGAGAGGACAGCCCCAACAGGAGACCTAAGTGGAGGGAGCTGTTGGACCCTTGATGGCAGGAAGGAGCTGTGATACCTGTGCTTATCGTCTCTAGAGGAGCAGATGATCATGGCTTCTTTATGCAAACGGTGGTTCTTGGCAGAGTATTTAGGGTAAGGGGGTGAAGGGTTGAATATATGCGTTGGTCATCCCAAGCCTGTAACTGCCTGGTGGAAAGTGCAGAGGGGAGGTTTCTTGAAGCATCTCCTTCTCCTAGATCCCAATAACTGTGTTACTGGCCTCCAAGATGTAGGAGGGAGGGAAGCTATCCATTAACAGCAGCTTTCCAGAAACACTTGAGATCAGAGTCTAATGAGTATGTATCACCTCTGATGTATCTTGCTTGTTTCAGGTTATGTTGTGATGGCAGTCTTGATCGTTATCTCATATTAATTTTCTAGAGCATGATGTATGTGGATACACCTACTGCGCTCAGAGATTGCCCTGCAAGATTAGAGACATGTTTAGGAAATTAGTAATGAGAGAAAAACGCGTAATTAAAAATGATATCAGTTTGGAAGCTCATCCATCTTCAGCCAGCTTGCTGGAAGAGAAAGGAGTCTTACACAATGCTTAGTGGTGGGAAAATGCATTTGGCTTTCTACATTTTAAACAGGAAGGAACTATTTAAATGACAGACTTACAATAGTAATCAGGGCTTTTACTTGGGAACGTTGGATCACATATTGTAGCTGCATAACGTTGTGGTAACTCAGACTGTATAAAGTTAAGGCGGGTCTCATTGTATTTGTTTTCTTTTAATGATGCCTTCAGACAATTTTGATTTATTTATTACTTCTTTGGACCCTTTACAAAGTAATTGGGCCCTTGCACTGAAAATAGCATTCATATTTTGCGGTAGTCAGATTTGCATATGGTGAATATTGGCTGTAATGTTTTGAGGTTGCACACTTAACAATTTATTTGTTTCCTGAGATGTGCAATTTTATGTGAAATGTCTTGAAATTCAGAGTCTGCAACAGAATTTTAGCTCTTCATCCCCAATGACCATTATAAAATTGCCATATGCCTCAAAATGTGCTCAGCACAACTGTGATTGTTCAGACTACAAATTTCCTCTTGTTTTATGATGGGATCCTTATTTCAGAATAAAATTATTCTTCAGCAATAGGAGAAACGCTATTTGGTTGTATGTGGTTCATTATAAAGATGTGGAAACTTTTAAATATTTCAAACAGTACACATGCTTTATTTGAGGTTTTTATGCCATTTTTCACGAACAGTTAACAGTACCTTGTTGTCATTTTTGTCATGATATGTCCATAAACTCAATTATCATTCTGTTTTGGTCCAACTTACAAACACACAGAAAACATAAGCAGATGTCAGAGCAATAGCCAGGTGTACATTGTAGTACTTTGCAAAGTTCTAATTGCTGCAGGGATGTTTTCCTAGTTAATGGATCTGTTTATTAAGTGCTTCTATCTGTTGTGTCTTGTTCAGGAGCGTACCTTAGGTGTGGTATTTTCCGGCTGGGTCTGGCTATTTTATCTAGTGACAGCCTCAGAGTAACCTTGCAGAGGGATGTGCTGTTTCAGTTCCGATGTCCATAGTGTAGTTAGCAAAACTGCTGAATTGATTGTTGTCTAGAGGACTGTGTAATGTGATTAATTTTTTTTTTTCTGATAAAATCATTAAAATGCTTTAGAGTTTTGAGTTTGACATTGCGGGGGGTGGGGGGCTAGACCCGGATGGGCCTGTGGATGTGACCAGCGTGTAAGTACTTACCTCTTATTGGCTCTGTAAGCATTCTGGGGTAAGGCTGAGCATGGGCCATGAAAAATGATTGTAGGGCTGGAGAACCTTCCCAGTGAAGGAACGTTGAGGGAGTTGGATTTTTTTGGGCTGGAAAAGAAAAGGGTATAGACCTTATTGTGGCCTTTTGGTATGTAAAGGGGGGCTATAAGAAAGAGAGACTTCTTAACAAGGCCTGGAGTGATAGGACAAGGGATAATGGTTTTAAACTAGAAGAGGTTAGATTTAGATTGGATATAGGGAAGAAATTTTTTACAGTGAAGGTGGTGAGATAGTGGAACAGGTTGCCCTGAGAAGGTGCTGGATGCCCCACCATTGGATGTGTGCAAGGTCAGGTTGGATGGGGTTTTGAGCAAGCTGATCATGGCAGGGGGGGTTGGAAGTAGATGATGTTTAAAGGTCCCTTCCAACCCAAGCTATTCAGTGATCTTTGAGTGGCTGCTGGGTGTCCACCTCTTTAGAGATGATGGCTGTTATTATCTAGGAGGAAGGCCAAAATGACTCATCAAAGACCACCAGTTTGTAATGGTGCTTGGAGTGGGGAGCTGTTAGGTTGGTGGCCAAGTGACTCCTTGTGTCTGGGAGCTGGAGGTCAGCAGCTGTGATGGAGAGTGTAGATGACTTCCAGGCATTCCCTATTACACTTACATACGGGGAACTGGCCTTCCTAGAGAGGTGCAAGGAGAAGCACAGTCCCTCTTGGCAGCTGCTTTGGGGTCTGTGCTCTTGTGTGTGAATGGGGAGAAGTGGATATGGTCTGAGGGTGTCTCCAGTTGCCTCCATGCTTACTGTCCAGACGCAATGGCACAGTGGGAAAAGGAGACCTTTAGTTCGTGCCCCTGTGCAATGCTGCGGATTTGTACCCAGTCCAGACCACCGAGACAAGACTGGGCCCTTTATGAACGATATTATGTATTGATGAAACAATGAGAGAGAAAGTCTTTTTCCAGAATTAAATAATTGCTTCCTTGATGAAAGGACCCAACATCTGGCTCCTGTGTTTCATGTATTTTGTCATGTAGATGTAACTGTTTGCTTTGATCCTGGCAGTAACGTTAACTTATTAATGTATGAAGCTGTTTCCAGGTCAGTGGAAAACTGCGTATAAATCTTTATTACATGTACTTGATTGTCTTTAACTCTTTGTAAGATATAATTAGCATCCAGTAATTGTATTGCAGTGCTGTTTCTGTGATTATGCTGGTAGTTAGTGTGTAGTGCAATTCTGGTTTTATAGACTGGAGCTAATGTTAGCTTGATTAAAATAAAGGATAAACATCAGCCTGTGTTGCTGGCAAGTTAATTTTCTCACCTTTCTGCTGCCCAGTTTCATTGCCTCCTGCAGTTCTAAGATGTGAGCGCCTGGTACTGAGTGACTCCTGATTAAAAAGCCACGATTTTTATTATGTGGTGCTTCAGGTTGAAGTGGAGCCACTTTCAGCAACGGTGTCTGCAATGGGAGGGAAGAAGTGGATTGTGGCAGGGTCTTCAAGGACAGTGACTTGGCGGAGCACTAGTGCCTAGAAATGTTTTGATCCTATTGTAATGAATAACTACTGGTTCCTGTTGTTGTTTCTGTTTTGATTGAGTGCCCAGCTGGTGTATGGCGGAGATAGGATGTTGGGGCAGGGAAAGGAAGTAACTGTCAAAAGTGCATCTCCCTTAGGAAAGCAAGAATGTGGAGGCATGGTGGAATTGGGGTTTAAATAGCATTTATTTTCCCTTGGTTTTCATAGTGCACTGACCACATGCAATTTTCCACATGCTGGGTAATGGAAAGTTGGCCCCAGAGGAAGTCACTTTGTAAGTCAGGTTTGGTATTATAAAATCAATCACTGTTGGGTCACTAATTGGTGTGGAAGATAGGAATTTCCTATACAGTATGATAAGTTCATTGGTTTTCTGGCAGTGTGTGCACAGTGAGCTGTTTAGCCAATGATATTCTTTCCTGGTTCTGTTGTTAACTCAGGAAAAGCATCGGGTCATTTATAGCTACACCCAAATCGCTGGTTTGTTTCAGAGTAGTTAGGGGAGGGTGGGGGGAGATTTGATGTCATGTAGGTTCTATATGTTTTTTATGAAGTTTGTTTTCATTTCTTTGTGGCATAATAGTGAAGCTTGGCAGGCGCATGGGAATCGTGAAGATTGATTGCTCTTGGTGTTAAGCATCTCGCATCTTTGAGTTTATATCAACACAAGTCTTCTTCCAGCAGCAGCATCTGGCTCGTTGGCAAGATCTGCAGACAGTTGTTCTGATCGCTGTGGAGATGCCTCTGGCTGTCGTGTGGCTGCTGCCTTGGCTGTGTTGCTTTGTTACTCTAGCCGGTCCCATTTTCATGTATTTATTTGTTGGCTTATGAATGGCTCCTGAGATTGTGGTCTTGAATAAATCTCGCCTAACTTCCTCATGCAGGGACTTCCATGAGATGTTGATGTTAATTTATTTTGGTGACTATTTGCTGATTGGAGCTAGAGCAATAACATCCCAGTCTGTGCCTTCTGTGCAGGTTTTCCCTGTGAATCACAGCATCGATCTTGAGAAGTAAAACACACATCTTTGAGCATATCTTGCATAATGGGTTTCTCTGAGGCTAGAGCTGCAAGTGTAAATCAATTACCAGTACACAGTCCGTGTCCGGGATGGGGCTGAGAGCCCTGGAATCAACTACTTGGATTTCTCAAGTTGGCCATAGGGAGTAAAGTTTCTGATATACAAGCTGATACAAACTGGCTCAGGAGCAAAGAATAGTGTGTGTCAGCTCTGGATTTATGTCATCTTGAGTGCTGTCCCTGTCTGTCTGATTTTATGGCTTTTATTCATATACCTTGTACTTTAAAAACATGATTCTTTCAGAAGTACTGTGGCTTTGGAAGACACATGGGCTCAAATAAAAGTAAGTGTTTCTTAAAATACTGAAGCATCAATTTTTTCTTAAATAAGCCTGTTGGGGTCACTGCCTCTTCTGGTTGAAATTAGCAGGGCTGTGATGTGCAGGAGGCCAGACAAGATGGTTATCTTCACTGGCCTTTAACTCTAATGATCTGTAGAACTGCTTCAACGCTGTCCGCAATGGGGGCTGTTTGACAAGCTGTCAGATGTTGTAAGGATGTTAGCAAGGCACGGTTACACACAGTTTTCTGGTTTTAAATGTCTATTTACATCTGTAATAATAACAAGGCAACTTGGGTGGCATGTATATATATCTTTTTTTCTCATGATTTTACTGCATATCCGACACAACATTGTCTACTGCCACAAACCTTTGTTTTAAAATGAAGGGGGAGGTTCACACTCCCAACGTGTAACTTGACTCATTAACCAACAACCACAAATGTTCATTTTGTAGGTATGAAATAGAATCATGGAATCATTAGAGTTGGAAGGGTCCTCAAAGGTCATCGAGTTCCAATCCCCTGCAGTGGGCAGGGACACCTCCCACCAGACCAGGTTGCTCAAAGCCCCATCCAGCCTGGCCTTGAACACTCCCAGGGATGGGGCAGCCACAACTTCTCTGGGCAACCTCTTCCAGTGTCTCGGTGACCTCAGTAAATAATTTTTTTCTAGTATCTAATCTAAATAGGTTGGTGAAAGAGTTCATTGCTGCTTTGTAGTTAGGAAGGGGGATGCTCGAACTTCGAGGAGGAAATACTGACTTTGCATTTAGTATGAATGTTGCCATGGAATTCTTTAGGGCCCAGGTCTCACTCTGGGGCTGTAATTTCTCCTCTTAAAAGAAACCCTTCCTCCTCTGTACTTGGCCTTTTCTAACAGGTGATGAGGCAGCTTTTTTTCCAGTGTCCCAGAACACAAATTAAAATAAAAACATCCTTTTATGTAATGCCTTCAACTGAATGGAAACATAAATATATCCTGTGATGTTAGGCATTGTCTACGGTTGTGGAATTTCTCTAGAAGCAATGTTAGATACTGTAAATGTTTAAGAGCCCTGTGTGTGTGACTGGTAGGACAAGCTAGAGCCTTTCATCTCTTAGTTCCTGGTTTTAATAGGATCTGGCTTGAAGGGTTTTGAAAATTGTTGCCAGGTATTTGATTGCTTATGTGTGTCAGGAGACAAGGCTTTTTGCGTGCGTGTGTGTGAAGAGCCTGAAAGAGTTTACACAGGTATTTTAGCCAGCCATCTGTGGGCTTGTCTGTACGTATGTGTGTTATAGGCAGATACAAGCTCACTCTGCCCGTGTGCTTAATGTGTTTGTATCCTATGTCATAGCAGAGTTTATCAGCCCTATTAAAATGGCTTTCAAGGTGCTCTGAGCATGGGTGGAGTGGGTTTTTGTCTGCCTGTGGGCATAACCGCGTTGATTTATGTTTGTAGAAGAGAGAGACCTTAGGCAAAGGGAGAAGGGAGTTGCTCCTTTTAGATTACACCAGCCCTTTGGATGGGGAGAACTGCAGGGCTTCTCACCACTGGTGCCATAAGGATTACAGGTGGGTATTAATCACAGGACTGTTCTTGTCCGACTCAGATGAGTGTGATTTGCTGGGCTAACAAAGGAGAGCAGGTTAAAAAAGACGATTCTTTCCCATTATTTAGGTCACAGAGAAAAGGTACGATGCCTTTTGGTGCCCAGTCAAGTATTTCAGGTGTACAAGGCTGGATTATTGTCCACAATACTGTATAGCCATTTGAAGGGCTTATTACACGATCGTTTAATAAAAGAATAGCAAAAAAGTGGTGTTTGCCTGGGAAGCCAGAGTATTCTCTTGCAAAGTAATTGATCTGACATAGGACTACTAGCAATAAGTTGTTTTGTAGATAAAGATTATCTAATGCTGTTCAGGCAAGGGCTATTGAAGACCAATAGGATCAACACAAACAACAACAAGAATATCTTACTGCTACTACTAGTAATAATCTTGTTCTACTGTGTTTTTATGTAGTGTCTAAGTATGATATTACTACTAGTTTATGGCCCATGTTGTTGTGGTGCTAGGTGCTGAACTTCTCTTCAAAGAACTGTTGAAAGAGGAGGCGTCTGTAGTAAAATATAGCCATAGCATGCACTGGGGCAATTTATGTTTACAGGGGCTCTTTAAGTAACTAGTCCTTATTGTTCTTTTTCAGTGTATATGTTTAGGTTTTTGGTATCTCTATCCATCTGTCATTAGTGTGTGTGTTTATGTGTTATTTCTGAAAACCTGACAGAAATGAAGAGTTTTTTGAAGATTCTGTGAAACATGTTGGTGGTAGAGCCTTCCAGAAACATCTGAACAGATAAACCAGCAGATATCTATGGATTCAGCTTTCTCATGCCATACTGTTGCCAACATTTCTGGTGTATCACCAGCAACCCTGAGATGTCTTCCATTTGTTACCTGGAATGGCTAATTTGCATTCCTTCACAGCTCCTTTCAGTGTGCTTTGGAATGAGTTTCTTTGAATCTTTACAAGGAGATGGTCTAGGTGGTGTAATGCAACTAGTACTCACTGATGGGTTTTTTCCAATTTTTATTTCTGACAGTTTAATCAGTCTTGCTTGTTATGGGCAGATAGGAGAGGTTGGAATTACACCATCTAATTAAGGTATCTCATCATTCCTAAAATTATCCCTTGAATATGTAGGGGATTAAATGTAAAAATTCTGTACCTTTCACCTGTAAGAGTAGATTGAAAGTGGAATATCTAAGTAGTATAGTTAATGATAAACAATATTTCAGGTATCATGGTGATGGGACTTGTGAGTATTTGGCAAAAGGTGAATTATTCAAGGTGATACAAAGGGTCACAAGACAAGAGGCATTAATGCAGGTATGATGCAAGTTGGAAAACTTGCTGTAAGCAAGATAGCATAGGGTACTGAGTGAACAGTCATTTAAGGAGAATAGTATTTTGAAGTCTGTATGCCTTGTCTGACTGTGGTACTTGAACCCAAGCAACAAGTCTGCCTACAGATGCATTACTCATCTTTCCAAAACTATGATCATAAGAACTTAGGGTTGGAAAAGAATCTTTAGATCTTTAAAACATAGTCCAGCTTCCTCCACTGAAATGGGATCACTACTCTTGATCATCTCCCATGGATATTTCTCACCTGCTCTTCAGAACTTGACACAAAGGAAGGAGAAGTCTCAACATCATTCAAACGACTTGCCAGTATTAACTCATCTTTGACAGCTTTTCCTGAGGCATCTTTGCTGAAAAATAGGGTGATTTCTTATTTTTCTTTCCCAGGTGAGCATGGAAAGTGTAACTGGTCACCAGTCTATTTGTAACTACTTTTTGTGTACTGGAGGACTCTGATCAGTTTTTTTCTCTTCTAAACTAAACCACACTTCTTTGAACTTCCAACAACATTCTTGTTTTCTAAACTGTTATCGTCCTATAGACACTCTACAAATCTCCATCTCCTGTTTATATGGCTGAGATCATACTTGGGAGATTCCATGGGAGGATCATTGATTCTTTGGGCAGTGTCCCCCACCTGCAGATGTCCCTTGGATCTCCATATTTATTGTTCCTTTCTAATGCAAGATGAGGCCAG
Organism: Nycticryphes semicollaris; assembly: GCA_013400055.1. NCBI lineage: Eukaryota > Metazoa > Chordata > Aves > Charadriiformes > Rostratulidae > Nycticryphes > Nycticryphes semicollaris. Next base: position 346,476 of record VXBJ01005430.1, on the reverse strand, counting down.
CACATCAGCACTTTAGCTGAAAATGAGGGGCAACCATCTAACTTACTTCCGTCCAAATCCAGAGGCACTGGAGGTGCCTTTCCATCTGGTAGCGAGCTGATGGCAAATTTGTAAATTTACTTGCTGAAGTTCCTCTGCTGGAGAGTGGGATGAAAAAAACCCAAACAACCCTAGAATCCATTTTAAAGAACCGCTGTGGGATGGACAGATTGGAGAGGGAGGTGATGTCTCGCATGTGTGCTACCAAATAAGCAAAGGAACTAGAGCAGTCTTTTCCCAACAGCGTGCAGCCTGCCTGTGGTTGAGGAATTAGAAATACATTTCATCATTGCTTTTCCATTCATCCCTGCTTAGAGGTTGTTTTCTTTTTTTTTTTTTCCTTGTCTTTTTATTTTTTTTCTTGATTAAGTCTGACCCGGAGAAGAAGGGAAAACTCTTGTATACCCAAGATCTTTTCAGCCAACAAACCAGTTTTTGGTGAAACGCTTAAACTGAGGCAGTGGCACTTTAATTAAGCTGAAGAATAAGTGTCATCCACTTTGTTTCTGGAGACAGCCTGCCTGGTGTGCTAACTGTGCCCTGTATACAGCAATTTGTAGCTTGCAAGAGGAGTGCACAATGGTTGTGAAAGTGCAATCGTTTCTGTACGGTCCTCAAGTATTCATTTACCAAACAAATAATTGATAAAATGAGCAAGTGAAAGAGACACTAAGAGGGTGTGATCTGATGCCAAGCACTGGTTTTCATAGTTGATTTTAAATCTACATTATGCTAATGATGTTCATTTGGAAAATGTGTCCACTCCCTAACTTCTGCTGCTGAGCGTTCTTTTAATTGGATTCAGATGGTTGGACTGAAACAGTTGTAGGGTTTGTATACAGATGTCCTGAGTGCTCCAAGCACTCTCTTTTTTTTTTTTTTTTTTTTTTTTTTTTTTTTCCTATCCAGTTTTCCTAAGCCTAAGTTGCTTTTGCTGCGGCTGGTATCCAGGCCTTCTTGAACTCCCTTGTTTAAAGGTCTGTCTGATACAAATGGGGACGGTTCTGTTGGGACAAATGTGGCTGTGATCACTTAAATGTGCTAGAGATCTCATCTGGGCCATTACTCCTCTCCAAGTCCACTGGGCTGTCAGGGCTGGGCTGCTGGTCTCTGGCCAGAGATCGTGAGCAACGGAGTCCCTCTCAGAAGGCTTACCATTGCAGTTGGTCATTCTGAAAACATGGGCTGTTGCATAAGTAATTGTAATAGTGGAAACAGCCTTTTTTTTTTATCCAATCAAGTGATATTATGAGTCGATGTCCCTGAGGCATTTTGACAAGGCAGTGTGCTTTCTGGGTTGTGGTGCTGCTCTCGGATTTTCATCTCTGGGCTGAAATACAGAGCTACCTTATTATTTGAACAGCCTGATTGAAGTCAAATTGTATGTGGAGAAGGTAGTTTTCAATGTGATGAAGGTATCAGAGAGCATCAGTTTCCTAAGTAGTTCTTCTAACACTTATCATAAGCACCCTGCTTTTAAGAGGAAAGAGAAATTGTGACTTTTTATGCAGTCTAATAGTCAGAGTTTCTATAACCTGATTTACCATGCTTATGGGCTAACCGAAATTTACTCTTTGCCTTCAAGGGAGAAATGGCTAAGGATGGAAAGCTATTTAACTTTTAAATAAGTTTGTCTAATTTCTATCAAAAGAAACTATTTCCCCAAATGCTTGCTGCTGTTCAAAATGATACTACTTTGATGAAGGTTTTCTTTTTTTTTAAAAAAAAAAAAAAAGGAAAAAAAGACAGAGTGGGTGCTGGAAGATGGTGTTTTCCTATGAACAAAATCAGTACTGAATTTGCATTGTGAAGTTACAGTAAGCCACAGACCCAAGAGGGAAAATTAAAGGATTACTTAAAACCAACAATAAACATGCAAATTAAAAGTCATCATTTTTAAATGAAGTCATATGCTATTAAAAATAAGCACAAAATTACATACTAGTTTGGATGTGTAGTTTATAGAATACACCAAATGTTAAAATTGAATGAAATTAAGAAAAACATTTTCCAAAGGCGAGTAAAATATCTGTTTAATTAGATTGTAAAGCAAGGAGATTAAAAGTAATATTTTGTGATACAGTAATTACTGTTTTTTCAGAAGTAGTCAGGTTCCTGTGTGTTCCTCTAAATTTAACTGTGATAGCAGATCTCTTCGGGGTCTTTTGTTTTGTTTGTGTCTTTAATTATTTTAAATGGCAGCCGCTACCTTTTGTTTTGTTTTCCGTGTGCGGAACGCGCTGCCTGGCTCTCCGCTCCAATACTCCGCCAGCTCGTGAAGGCAATCGAGGAGATCAGCTCCTACCCTCTGGTTCTGCGAGGTTAAAAGCCAAATCCTTGCAGGGGGACTATACAGCAAGATAACAGGAAAGGCGGCTGAAACCGTTGGGAGGTGGGTTGAGGTGCTGATGGGAGCCTGAGATGTAAATAAACCAGATTGCTCTCATTTCCTCTTTCCACTGTATTATGCATTCCAATAGTGCTATTCATCTTTATGACAGACACCTATTGCTTTAACTTTACTGCGGGCCACTGAAGTACATTAAAGTGGGCAGGAAATGGAAATAAATAGAGTTCAGTGGAGGCTGCAGAATAACTAAACACACGACAGTCATTTTTAGTGTGGGGTCGTGCGCTTTTTAGCAGATTTATCGTATTGCTTGACTTTTGTTAGAAAGATGAGCACTGTGTAAGAGAGATGTAGTATACTTATCCAAGCACATCGTCTTTCTTACTTTATATTATTATTTTTTTTTTTTTCCAAACTCTTTGGGATAGCAAAGATGAAAAGAAATTAGGCTGCCTCTCAGCTGGGTAGAGTCAGTGGGATATGCCTGTGTGGTTAGAAAACAAATAATGGGATTGGAGATGGGGCAAAATCCTGCTAGTGGACAGCACGGGAGGAGGACCACAGTCCACTGCCTTAAAATAATCTTCTACCTAAAGGTAGTGAGACATACAGGTAGAGAGGCCTAAAAATGCATCTATTTGTTTTTAAAATCCTGTGCTCTTTGCTCCCTTTGGAAATGTTGATCGCTCTCCTGCTTATTCAGAGAGCTGTTTTCAAGGACAGCAAAGTTACACTGCAAGTTCCAGAAATCCTTAACCCTCAGGAGATGGGACTTCTGGTGAATTTTGTTTTTGTGAAAGCTTTATGTGTTTGTTTTTCCTTGATTGTTTATATTCTGATAAGATTAGGTCAGTAATTGAATGAATTCACAACATGGGTTACTTGAAGACTTACAGCTCATATTTTCACTCCCTTGAGATAGTCAGTTACTTGGAAACTTTTTTTAAAAAAAGAATTAACCATTAGAACTGTTTTTTCCTTGATTACGTCGAACAGTCTCTGCTTTTGCTGCGTGTATTGTTCTCTTTTTCTTTTTCTTTTCCTCATAATGACTGCAAGCAAGCATCAACCTTCAAAGTATTTGTCAATATAGAAGATATTAGTGGATATTTCACGATGTCATGTAAGATAAAAATTAATCTGCAAGTGGCATGGCAGAAATCTGGAAAGACAATTAAGACAAAAAATCATTAACATTGATTCTTCTGCACTGGGAAAGTCCATTCCATTCTCCCAAAGCATCCTTTAAAACTGTTGTTTACCCAGGTTTGTATTTAAGTATACATTTCAGTGTGACATTCAGTGATTCTTCTTTGTTTTTAATTATCTTTATATTGAGAATTTAATTTAATTCAGAATACTGCTCCAGACTCACTTGCATAGCAGAAACCAGTGCCAGGCAGAATTGCAGGTAATTACTGAGGATGGTTGTTGGCAATTTGACTTTTCATCATTTGTTCGTCATCGTTTGTTCTCACTCAGTGGATAGTTTCTCGCTGAAAGGATTAGGTTACAGATGGGTGGGTATTACTTCAGGGACTTCTTAAGTGAGAATCCAGATGCTTTTCTGCGTCCTCTCCTCGTGCTCAGTTTGGGAGTTACAAGTCAGTAGCTGCAGGTAAGATTTAAAGCTTGTATCTTTGTTTCTCTTTGGCAGTGGAAAAGCTCTGTGCTGCTCCTTGTTAGCTAAACGAATGCTCTAACTGCAAACTCGAAATACTTGGGAAATTACAGATTGAGCTAAAATTTCAAAAGAATGAAAGATTCTAGTTGGTGGTTTTTTTGTTTTTTGTTTTTATTTTTTTTAAAATGCAGTCTCACTGACAAACTGCTTTGGGTTTCCAAAAGAGTTCAGCTCCAGGAAGGTCATTTGGTGTCACATGCTTTTGAAAACCTGGCTGTGATTTTTGGTGCCTAAAAGCTGTAGAGGGGGCTTTTCAGAGCTGCTGCCCTTTAGACCACGTCCCCATTGCTTGGAGTATGTCTTGTAGTTTCAAGGGCAACGGTCCTGGGCCGTTGTGTTTTACAGTTGTGAGGTGTGGGTTTTGTTTGTGTGCCCCACATGAAGCGCATTGGTGTTAACCTGCATGGCCAAAACCCTGCTTGGTCCTCTCTGGATTTCTTGGGGGGAGGGGTGTGGGGTGTGTGAGGGTGGGCAATGCAACAGTTGGGGCACACATCAGAGAGGGAAGAGTGAGTTAAAATCATAGAATCATAGAAATGACTGTTCCTTTCCTTCTGTTGTGTGTTGCTGGATGTGTTTTCAATCCTGAGTTCTTTTTACCTACTCCTAGTTTGAGAGAGAAAGCCTGAAGGCAACCTCCAGGCTAAATGCAGCTGGCGTTGAACTAAATGGGTCTTCTGCCCTGTTTTCTAGTGGAAGCATAATCCTGCTTTTCCAAGTTTACTAGCATTGAGTTGTAAACTTGGTAAACTTGGTTGAGCTTCCAGTTGAGCTTGGAAGGACTTGCAGACCATGTCTGTGTAACCCTTCCTCCTGTGGGCCATTTTCATGTGCGTGTTTTATCTCCCAGCAGCAGTTTGCGAGCTTGCTTGTGTCTGTAAGAACCACTTGCAGAAAAGCACTGGTAAATTCAGGCGTTTCAGAAAATTCTTGCTCGTATATGTAAGTACAGGTAATTATCTCGTGCCTTGACCCCAGCTGGAGCTGAAGGGGCTCCCTGGCCCAGTTGTCGCTAGCAGAACCGTTTGTTTTACCCTTCTAACAGGCTGCAGCATTTAAGCACCTCAAATTCATATGCAAAAGTTAACAAGCTGTGACTGAAATTAGGGTTTTGGTTTCTGTGGCGGGAGGGGAAGCTATAATAGCCACAGCATCGCAGTATTGTGCCTGCCCTGCTTCTTCAGGAGGCAGGAACAGCATTTGGAAAGTAGGTGTGACAAAGCGCAGTTGATTTACGCTGTGGAGGAATAAGAGTCGTCATCTTTGTAGCGTGGCAGACTTAAAGTGGTTTGGGAGCAGCGTTTGGACCAGAGGTTTGTATGGTGTACGTTTAATTTTTGTGCCATTCCTCCCCCCCTGCCAGTGACTCTTTGTCTGCCTTTCCCCTCGGCCTGCAGGGACTGCAGCAAGGGTGACTCTGACTGCTCCCCCCATTTCCCACATTTCAAACACATTTGGTCATTCCAGTTTTATTTTCTTCCCCCTGTAAAATGTGAGAGTGTAACTTCCACCCCAGCCTTGTTAGGGCACGAGCTGCCGAAGTGGGGGCTCCCCAGGACCAGGGCATTGTCACCGGGATAGTAAAACCTCTTTAATGGGGCTGGCTTAACTTTCAAGTTATGGTTAATGTTTTTAACAGTAACGTGTGTTTCCTCTGCCCTTCACGCCCAACTATTAGCCAGGTGTTTTTGTCGCACAGGGTGGAAAAATAAAAGCAATCTCGCCGCCCAGCTGGGCCCTGGGTGAGGAGCTGGAGGACGGTTGGCCACAGATGCTGACTGGGGATCGCAGGGGCTGGATGAGTGGGTTAAAAAGGCTCCTTGTAAACGCTTGGCAAACTACAAGCACTGGAGATGAGATGGTGTCTGCTATTCTTTTTTTTTTTTTAAACTATAAATAAATTAGAAGGTTTAAATTTGGTAATTTGGTATACTGTGTGCTTACATGGTTTGCTCTGTGTAATTTTCTAAATAAATCAAATTTCCTTTCTTTTTTTCTTTTTGTTCTCCCCCTTAACATGGCATCCACTCAATTTCCTTGTAACTGGAAGACGGGCCTGACTCTGATCTGCCTTACACTGCAAACTGTGTTTATGGAACTAGAATTGGGGGTCATTAATTTTCTTTACATCAAAAGAAGCCGTTTCTTTTAAATGAGAAGCCTGTTTCACCTAGTCATTCCCTTTAATTGCTCATTTGAAACTTTTGACATTCGATAGCGATTTTAAACATTGCCAGATGAGGCTCGGGCGGTCGGGACCCGCAGGTGCTTCCTCGTGTGCCCAACTTTGGATCAAAAGGAGCAAAACCCAGGGATGTGCCCGGTTGTGGATGGGGCACCCGGCGCTGGAAGGTGCTGTTTTTTGGGGCTGTTTGAATGGATGCTGTGTCTCAGCCTCGGCAAGAGTTTGCTCAGAGGGCTCTCCCTTGGAAAGGTTTCTGCAGAGTGCCGTGCTGTTTGTTTTTCTTGGGAGATAGACTGCGTGGCCTTTGTTTTGCCTGAGGCTTAATAGCGCTTGCAGTGCTGAGGCGTTATTTTTTTTAAGTCTAACCAATAGCCCTTTCTGCNGTCTTCTGGGAGGTTTGGAGGCAAAGAATTTTCTTACTCATGAGGGTAAGCAAATGGTGCAACTTCAAAGGCATTTTAACCAGGATCTGAACCTCAATAAAAAGAGACAAAAATGAAACAGCATCTTTTACTTGATTTTTGTAAACTGGTTCACTACGTGAATGCAGTTTATTGTTCATTCAGCAGCAGGAGTTGCTTTCCTTAGCCTGAAAAGTACCTTTTTTCATTTTTTTTTTCCCAAGTCAATAAATAAACAATTATTTAGATTATGGTGGAAAAGGCAACTTTTGTTAATGGCTTTTGGCTGTGGAATGATGTGATGCTAGATAGACTCACAATGGTTTCTATCAACACTACACTGTGTCTTGTGAGATAGATTAAAAACTATTGCAGGAGTAGTCCAGCAGCTGAAAATGTGATAAATTCTGTGCTGCTGCTGACGTTATGCAGTGTTTTTTAGGACTTTATGAATTCAGAGGAAAGGGAAATAGCACAGTTGAAAGAGAATAATGAGCAAAGTACCAGTGCCAAGACTTAAAAGACTTTTATTGATGTGTGTTGTAATTAAAACCAGAATTAGTTAAGTTTTCTAATAGGACATTCATTTCCTGGAGAGCAATTGCAGCTTGGCATAAAGTAAAACATTTTTAAAAAATGAGTAGTGATCTGGGGATACCCCTAGCATATGTTGAATGGCTAACTTACTAGCTTTGTGTGCCCTCATTATTAACGAGCAAATTAAATATTTTCACTTAAAAATAATTATACAAATAAACCTTTGGCTGCGCTGTGATTTCATTAAAACCTGAATTGTTTAGGGCGCTCAAGGAGAGTGTGTCAAGTTGGGTCAGTTTTACTGCACAGCATTACTCTTGATAGCAGGTTTACAGCAGGGCTGGATTTAATCTCTGGGCTAATCTTTACGGTAGCAGGCTTGGGATGGGAAGGTGTTTGTGTGTTTCTGGAGATAGGTAACTCTATCTCTGAACTGGAAACACCGAGCTGGCTTTTAAAATGTCTGGGCAGTCTTAAAATGAACTAGCCAAAGGGGGAGGGGAGGGAAAATTGCTCCGTGGAAACAAAATAGGTGTTGCTTTTAAATCAGCGTCTTAGCGTGCACATTGTCACACCTTCACACATGGCTGTAGGCTCAAATCTATTTCTCATCAAAGCAACTGTAGCGTAAGGGAATATTGCGACCATCTGGGTTGCAAAAATCAGAAATAACGGTCCTCGCTAGCAGAGGAGCCAGCTGTGGGCAGCACCATGTAAACTGTTTCTTATGCCACTTGATTAATCATTTCTGAGGGTGAGGATGGCAAAACACCTACCAGGTCACGCACTGATTTATTTTTTTTTTAAAATACTGTAAATTCTAATTTTCCTGGGTTTAAGGTGGTGATGTGCCTTTGAAACATGTTCTGATATTTGTAGGTTCAGCATCTCAACTACCATTGCTCCTGAGCATGGGAAATACAGGCAAATTAGATGCCTCCAAAGGAGAGTTAATTAGAAGAATGAGTAGTTAGCAAGTACGCCACAGCTCCCCTGTTTAATTCTGATGATAATTTTCATGCTGGATCTAATACAAATGAATTCACTTATGGTTTATTAATCTGCTGTGACCTGAGTCTGTTAGGGTATTTGGGGGGGAAAAGGCTGAGAGTTACTGGAATAGATTTAAAATACTCCCATGGGTGGAAAGCACATCACAGGCAACTTTTGTCTTTTTCTTCCTTTTTCTGCATTGTTTCAACTCAGTATGTTTTTGTTTTCTTTTTTTCCCTGCCTTTCCTCTCCTTCTTTAGGACCCACGATTATCAGCTTTAATTTTTGACAAGCTTCAAGTGCCTGACTATTTACAGAAAAACAGGAATGAAGGAGAGAGCAGATGCGAAACTTGTGCCACTCACTTGAATCAGCTGAAGCAGGAAGCCATTCAGATGATGCACACCCTCAATCAAGCCAGCTACTCAGAGATGCCTGACCTCCCACCTGGCCCTGGAGCAGTGACCAGCATGGTACCCAGGATGGTGACGGTTTCTTCCCAGAGAGACCTGCCACTCATTGCTGGGCAGGTGGGCAGGCAGCCTGGAAAGTCACCCAGTCTGTTCTCCGGGGCAGAGAGGAAGAAGGGACTTGGATGGTCTCAAGGCGGTGGTGGTTTTCCGAACTCCAGTGTTCAAGTCACAGTGGCCCCCAGCGGTCTCAGCGGTGCTTTGAGCTCGGTCACCATCCAAGCTCAGCAGTACCTCGAGGGCATGTGGAGTATCTCCAGAGTGAACAGCTTCCTGCCTCAGGCTTGTCTAGTAAGTAGTGATAATTCAGATCCTTGAGTTTTGTTTACATGTGTGTGGATATACAGAGAGATAAAGACAAAATTTGAGATGTATACAGATTTATCTTAGAGGAGATCAGCTAATGGTATTCTAAACCATGTTTCAAGAGCTGAAAAAGAGCTTTGAACAATGTTCTGTCAGACGTCACAAGGAATTTGTTTTTTTTTTCTGAGATGGTGAGATCCTTTCCTCAGATGTTCCTGCACTGATTTTAGCTTCACGTATGCAGGAGATGTTATTTGGCTGTCATGTACTTGGTGACCCCTTCAGAAAAACAGAAAAGGCCAAGTTTGTTAGACATGAAACTCTGGGGGCTTTGTGGGATTATCTCAAAGATTAACTTGACCCTTAAGTCTAGTGCTGAATTACTGAGGCTGTGTTCAGTTCAGCAAGTGCTGTTGGTAGACTGTGATGGAGAGCATTAATCTTCAGGTTACGTGTGCTGCAAAACAGTTTGCTGTAAAGGAGGGTGTTCAGAAGGTTGCTTTGGAGCCACGTGCCCGTAAATGTCATTGCATTTGGATTTTCAGCATTGATGTTGATTTCCTGTATGCTGCATATATTTTAAGAACTCTAATTGGAAATGAAAAAGCTGTATAGAGGTGCATGCTACCTTTAAAAGCAAGGTCATTACAAATTTGTGACTGACTACGGAACCATGCTAAGAAGAAAGGTATAGTGACTGATTTTGACTAAGATTTATTCCTAAACCATTTTCCTATGGTAGTGAAGAAAGAGGAGTGTGAGTAATGATGAAATTTGTATGAACAGAAGTCATGATTTTCACTTAAAGACATTGTAGCAGACCTTGGAAGACCAGGTATGTCAGTGCTAGACAGCTTTAAATTTAACATAATGCCTTATGTACTGTTGTATATAAACACTACCTAATATTGCTTGGTAGCTTCAGCTGGTTGAGCTCCAAGATCATCGGAGATGAATATTTAAGGGTGCTGCTGTGTAACATCAGTTTCACAGGGTGGCTGTTGTTTTTCCTTCCAGAAAAGGCTTGGAGGTGTGATTCCTCCCTCCCAAACTTCTCTCTTGTATAGAAAGCTGTGAATGGACACACATCAGAGGGGGTCCCCATTTACATCCAGTGAAATCTTCACCGATGCCAGATCTGATGATTTTACATTGAGAAAAGGGAAAAAAACTGGTCCGCTCAGCTCTTCATAGTTTATGAGGAACTGCAGCTATGAGTACTTTTCTCTAGAACGCTGCTGCATGCATTGGGGATCAGTTTGGACAATGTAAGGCATATGATGTTACTTTTAATTATCTTTTACATTCTGTGTATGCAATGGAAATGTATTAAAAATGGGAAAGCTGCAGGATTAAGAACCTTGCACTTTCTGGAACCCGAAGTGTTTCCATTTCTCTGCTTGTTCCTTGTCTGCCCTTACTCTTGTCTTAAATAATTCACTAACAGCCAGCTCCAGATTTCTTCCTGCTTAGCCATGCTGACTGATAGATGTGGTTTTCCCTAACCACTGCGCTATTCTAAGATAAAACTGAGTTGCCTCATTTAACCCCTGTGAAGGAAAAATGTGTATAATGCAACAGAGCTTAAGTGTGATCTAGAAATGTGCGAAGAAACACAGTAGCCTGGAAAACAGTGACCTTTAATGAAAGGACAAATGCCGTTAGACTGAGAGCGTTGGAGGCTGCTTGGATGTGGTCCAGTCATCTGTGAGGACAGTTCAGATTTAGAAGCAGTTTTTGGAGAGAAGCTAGGCTTCAGTTGTTACCTTTCTTTCTTTTTCATAATTAATTTTTTTATTTATGTAAGCCCAAATGACTCTGTGCATCTCTGCCCAGATTGTGCTTTCTGTGTCTGTCCGAATTCTCCAACTGCCTCTTGTGTTATTAAAGAGCCTGGTGTCTGATAAAGCTGTTTGGGTGGGTGAGGCAGAAAGTGCTTCCCCTATGCTTTTCCCCAGAGGAATCACAGGTGTCGGAGGAAATAGGATTGGAAGGATTTCAGGAACCAGCTAGTCTGGCCCTTATTTAGGGCAGCATCCGTTGCAGGACGTTCTTGTTCAACGCACATCTTGCCTCATCTTACAGTTTTGCACACTGAGATTCCCCAACTTCTGCTGATTGTCAGGTCTGAACTGCCTTTCCAAATAGAAAAGTTATCTGGATTTATTTACTTATTTTTAAATTTTGGCTATTCTTTCCTGAAGTTGGAGACAGGGTTTAGGTTTAAGATTAACCTGGGAGAGACCTCTGGATACAGATAATTTTCAGAGGCATCTGTCTTGAGTAACCTTTCCCATTTTCTTATGGGGTGAAGCTGGGGTGGCTGGAGGAATTCTAGAGCAAAAAGAATTGCAGTAGAAAGGACAGCATTGAATGTATTTTTTATTATGTGTAATGTGACTGCATCTTGGAGTCTACAGCCCCCATCCAGGCAAGGTAGCACACAAATGCAGAAGGTGGTCCCTGCACTTGCGAGTTTACACTCAGCAGTGATGTAAATACCCTCACTTCACTTGGAATCTCTAACTTTGCCTTGTTTTCTTACCAAAGGGTCGTTCCTGAAATAAGAGCTGAACTACCTGGTAGGAAAACTGTTATCAGAGTGCTTTACATCCCAGTGATTTAGCTCGGTGCTCCATCCAACGTGAATGTGATTAATTTTTCCGTGGGGAAGACAGACATAGATAAAGGCTGGGGTTCATCTCAACTATTTTTAGCTGCCAAAAAGGCAGGTGTTTATTCCAACCTAATTATTGAAGCTTCCTTTATAGTTGCGGGAGAGCAACAGGAACTCCAAGAGGTGCTTTGTCCTTCTTATCTCTTGGATGTCTGTCTTGGCTTGCCTTGGCCACCAAAGATGCCTATGCAGAGCCTGGGTGGGTTATGTGAAGCAAACATCTTGCTTGGGTGCTGTGTGCCCAGTGCCTTGCAGGGGGTGAAAATACATCTCACCATATGGCTGGCAAACCTCTGGACACCTCGTGCATACAAATGCTTCTCCAGGTTCCATGTTTTTTATTTATGCTTAGTTTTAATAGTGACGGCAGCGAAATTGTCTGCGGAGAGGAAAAAAAAGATTACTTGATTTTTGTTCTTCTCATCTCCCTCCCAAATTTGCATGTATTACCTTGTAATGTCACTTATGGTTGCAAAACCACTTCTGGGCTGAATGTTGGGGGTCAGAAGTGCAGGACATCTTTTTAATATATGTTTGGAGTTCAAGTGTGAAAATCCATTATATAGATTATAAATCTTTAGCACTGGAATGTGTCTTTGAAACATACTGTGGGTGCTGCTGACACCAAAATAATAACTGCAGGCTTCGGTAGCTGTGAAGAAGAGCAGTAATTAAGGATCCAGAGGAAGGTCCAGGGAGAGGAATACTGGGATTGCCACCAAGGTGGATAAGGTGAAGTTGTAATCAGCTGCTTTACCCAAGTGGCTTGTTGTGAAAAATTACAAAAAATAATCACCAGTAGCAGTGATAAGTAGTCTGACCCGACAGTGAGCACTGTAGAGGGGAGAGAGCTGGTGTAACTCTGGGGTAAAACCTCTGATTTGTAGTGGACAACTGACAACTTTAATTAGTAAATAGTTTTATATTGATGTTTTTAATTCCAGACCTGCCAAGTGAATATAAGGTTACTACTCAAATGAAAAAACATGTTAGCAATGCTCAGCCTTGCCACTCGGAAGCTGAGGAGCAAGAACTGTTGAGTTTTCCTAGATGTGTTGGAATCTGGCTGGGAGGTAGAAAATTAAAACTTTTCCAGATATCTTGTAACCTATTAGAAGAATCTGCATGTATAGTGGGGAAAAAGAGTCCTTACTCTGTTTGCAGTTGGCTGAGTTATTAGTATGCAGTGTTGTGTACAGCGTAAAAGTGGTAAAGTAGCTGTGCCATGTGCTATAAAGACATCACAGTGAAATACAGCTTGTTTTGCAAATTGCTTTTTCTTTCATCTTATGCAAAATGAAATCCTTGCCACACTATATTTCTAATTCGAATGGCACTGGTTATAAGGCAAAATATCGTGGCTCCTTGAATCTGTATCAGTTTCTAAGTTGCCTTAGAAATATTTCTAAAAAAATACCCCATTAGGAAATTGGAATAGTTGGAGCACTGGAAAATTGAAAGTGACTAGGTAAAACTTCTAAAGCATGTGTATATAAAATTGTAAAGTTATCAATAGGCCAATGTCTGTCCCTTAGAGTATTCACAAATTTCAAGTTAGGTATAAGTTTATGGCCTTATTCAGTGAGGTCCGGGGAGGGAGCGTTCACCTGCAACGTACAAATGAGTGCGTGTACCCTGAAGTTAAGAGTTATGTTAATTTGTTTTATGTGACTAAAATAACTCAGAGATTTTTCACAATTCAAGTCTTCCTGTAGTTCTTAGGAACAAGTCTTCTGCTTACCCTAATGTAAACCAGATGGATTCATCTGAGGATAGTTCAGCCTCTGTTGACTTTCCTTTAAATGCTCTTTGTTTGTTTACAGTAAGGATGACTTACATTTTGCTTAGAAGATGCAATAAAAAGCTGACTGTGGAAAACAAAAGAATGACAAGATTTACTTTCCCGCATTTACTTTTTTACTTTGATAAATGTCATACCAAATGGATTTTTAATTTAATTTTTAAAATCCTTCTTGATAGCTTTCCCAGTGACCTTTTATTAATGCAATGTGTGAAATACATTTTGTAACGAAACAATTAAAATACAGTGCTTTGACCATAAATCTTGTTTGTGAGATGTCTGAATGACTTTGAGATCTGGGACGTTTCTCAGGTTCTGCATATAACATCTTGGCTCTGCAGAAGTCAATGATTCTGTGACTGATTCTATGAAGTTCTATGATTCTAATAGCAAACCCCAGACAGGTGGTGGGGCCGGGGTTGCACAGAGGCTTTCCTGTTTTCCTTTTGGCTTTAGTGGTGTTGGTGCTACTGCTTTTGTAGCGGAAGTACATATAGGAAAGGGGGTGGCAAAATACAATAATCTTCAAAGCTGGTGTTGGTCACTCTGTAACAAGTCTGAACAGCAGAAGGAAACATTTTGATTCCAGTAACTAAATGCTTTTCTCATACTAACCTAATTTCTAGCCTCATGGAAAGGACTTTTCCTGAGATGGTTGAGTTTCGCCTGGGCTGTAGTGCCTTGCATTGCCTTTTCCTGCCTTGGCAAGTGCCAAGGGAGGGCTGTGACTGGGGAGGACAACTCTGCTACTGGGGCCTTGCTTTTAGAGTCAGTGAGACCCTGCCCCAGCAGGTGGGTAGCAGACCAGCTTAGAAAGTGTGGGTTGGAAATTCAGCTGTGAATGCGTAGATAAAAACGCATCCTTCTGCTGTCTGTAGTTGCCAAGGTCTTCATGCTCTTTTTTTTTTTTTTTTTTTTTTTCCTAAATTGCCTCCAGTGTAGGGTGCTGAAGGTGAAAATGAAGTTCCTTTTTAAGGTATCCCCAGGTATCAGAGCGACTTAGGAATAATGTTAAGAGCTGACAGAACGGGTATTGGCTACAAGATAGAAAACGAACATTTTCTTAGGGGAGGGTGTGGGTCATATCTCTATATTGTGCATTTGACACTTCTGCCATATTATTAATAATTACAATGTGGGATAGGGTAACTATTCTCAGGACTCAGACCCTCTTGTAGCTCAAATTACCATCTGAAAACAGGTCTTTTGATCCTTCACCCCTCTAGGCTAGGCAGTTGTTATTACAGATCTCACAAGGAAACAAGTCCCTGCTCGCCTTTGTTGACAATTGAAGTCAACAAGCAGTAATAAAGAATGTTGGCCCAGACTTCACCTGAACTCATCAGGAGAAGATTTAAGGCAAGCAGACTGTAGAGATTATGTGCAAATGATAATCCACAGCATTTACCTTTGGCCCACAGGTCATTCTCTCATCCAGCAAATTGTATCGTAAACTACACTAAGATAAATCCCCTCCTTTTTTTTTATCCAAAATATTTACATTTTCTACTAGCTTCTTTGGGATAGCCTTTTCTGTTCACTTAATTCACTTTCAGCTTCTTTTGCTTCCCACTGGCCCATTTATACTGTGCATGTGCTCCACTATGAAGTTGCCAGTGAACTGGTGGTTAATCAATGCATCCCACACCACGCCAACATTAGAAATTGCAGTATGAGAAAGGCTCATGCTTTTTGGCTCGAGCTCAGACATGCCATCCAGCATTTGAGAAAGGCACTTCTGCATCAGCTGTACAGAGCCTTTATGAGACTAACATTGCTCTGTGCTGGCTACATCTGTTGCTAAAGGTGGGCTGCAGCTGAATGATGCCCTTTGGGTTCAGAAGTTAGTGCAGCAGAGAAAAGGGGTAAATTCAGGCTGAGCTCAGGCCTCAGCCATGTGCAGGATGGTGGAGAGAAAGTCTTTTGCAGTGGTCTCTGTACGCCACATGGAAAGAACTGACTTGCACAGCTGGATGCAAGAGTGGATCGCCCAGTCGTTCTGCTTGTGTAAAATAGCATTGAGCATCTCCCTCATGAGGGAAGGCTGAGAGAGCTGAGGGGAGACCTTATTAATGCTTATAAGTATCTAAAGATTGCGCTGAAGGAGGATGGAGCTGGACTCTTCTCAGTGGTTCCCAGAGACATGATGAGGGGCAATGGGCACAAGCTGGAACACAGGAAGTTCCATTCGAATATGAGGAAAAACTTCTTTGGGGTGAGGGTGCCAGAGCTCTGGAGGAGGTTGCCCAGGGAGGGTGTGGAGTCCCCATCTCTGTAGACCTTCAAGCCCCTCCTGGATGCCCTACTGAGTGATGTGCTCTGGGCAATCCTGCTTTAGCAGGGGGGTGGGACTGGGTGATCTCTAGAGGTCCCTTCCAACTCTGACAATTCTGGTGATTCCGTGATCATGCATTTTTGGAAAGTGCCTTGACTGTAGCATTTGCTCCATAGGCTGTATACTGGAATGATGGCACGTTGAGGTTGTGGGACTCCAGGTAGTCAAGCTGTGCACAGTGTGAGCACTGCTGAAAGCATCTCCTGTTTTTTTGTGGCATGACAAGCTGAGCGTATGGCACATATTGATGATCTTTGTGACTTAAAACTAGAATCACTGAAGTGCCCTGTGTGGTAGCTTCTGAAAGGACGTTTAAAAAGCATCAATAGAGAATGTATCTACTTTTCTGCTTTGGCACTTGAGAGAGAATTTATGATGTATAGATAGAGTTCATAGATATTTCAAGCATTTCATATGTGTGTATTTAATGGAATGGATTGCCACTTTACTGAACTTAGCATCAAATCAGCTCTGTTAATTGAAAAAGATTTTTCACATTACTGCTAATGATGTGACATGGCTTTGTTAGAGAAGGTGCATAAAATAGTGCTACTCGAAATGACATTAATGTATGCATTTAAATTCCTTTTTTTCCATTTACGTGCATTATTGATTTTATTTCATTGTTGAGGAGATAATGGATTTATAATTAGAATACAGTCACAGTAATCAATGATGAGATTATTAGACTTATAAATAGAACTTTAAAAGTACGATGAGGTAATTTCCCAGTGTAACAAAGGATCAATAATTAGAGGTTTGCTTTGAATCGGAAAAGTAGTACTTGTAAGATTGAAGTGTGAAACACTTCTAGGCAAGTGAGTCCGTGTAAATTGTTATATAAGCTGATGTTGTGGTTTGGCATTTTCCAGAGTTGACCTGTTATTATTATTACTTTTGTTTGGTGCTCAAGTGCTTATGAATTAACTCCTCTGTGTTTGCGTGGCTGCCACTGTCTCACAACTGGACAAGTTTATTCTTTTCTGATACCTTAGTTGAAGAAAGCATTTGAAAGGTGCTGCAGGCAGGAGTCCATTGCTGCATTTTTGGTGTTGTTAGGCAAAGGTAATGGATCTACCATATAGAACCTCCCCCTTCTATTTCTCAAAAGTGACGGTGGTAAAGCTGGGAAAGACAGTTGGCTATTGTGGTGGGGTTGATGGCAGTGGAAGGATGAAGAAGGAGAGAGCGTCCTTTGTGATGTTTAGCTTGGGAAGGGTCTGGGTTTCATTGATTCATGCAGAGTAGCTGTGTAGACATCCCCTTGAGTTTCACCAACCTCTCCTGATGACTCTGAAGTACACGTGGGGGGCCTAAGGGAAAAGCACAACCTTCTGTTACTAGTTAAGCTGAGAGACTCGAGTGGAAGGATTGTATGGGTGTGATAAGAATGTAAGAAATATCCTACTGGGTCTGAGCTCCAGCCCATCTATCACAGGGCTGTCTCCAACAGCAGAGCTGGAAATGTTTTGGGAGAGCTGTGGATCCTGTCTGCTTTCTGCTGGTTGCTCATACTCCCCATCATACACAGTTGGGGAAGTCTCAGGGACACATTTCTGTCTGTTCCCTTTAGTATCTGTTTCTGGACCTGCAGTCCAGGAATTTTATCTAATCCCTTTCTCACACTGCTGCCACTCTGCCTCTACAGCCTCCTGTGTCAGCAGGTTCCATGAGTTCCCTATCCCAGTGCAAAGAAGTAATCTCTTTCAGTTTAGCTGCCGTCTCCATGACTTTGCAAACCTCAGTCAGATCCCCCTCAGCCTTCTGCTGTACAAACCAGAGTCCCAGCCTCTTTCATCTCTCCTTCTAAGGCAGCTGCTCCATCCTCTGGACTATTTACTTGGCTCTTTTCATTTTCCTTCCTCTGCTACCGATGTCTTGAGATGCGGGGCTAGGACTGCCCCTGGTACTAGGTATGTAATTCTATGCTGTGGGGGTGGTGAGGCACTAGAACAGGCTGTCCAAAGAAGTTGTGGATGCCCCAGGCTGTATGGGACTTTGAGGAACCTGCTGTAGTGGGAGGTGTCCCTGTCCATGGCAGGGGGTTTGGAACTGGATGATCTTTAAGGTCCCTTCCAACTCTAACCATTCTATGATTCCATGTGGGCCCTTTCCCTCTTGTTCTCAGTGTTCTGCCTTGTGATGTTCAAAATTTGTTTGGTGGGGTTATTTTTGCTGGTGTGGGGTTTTTGTTTTTTGGGTTTTTTTTTTTTTTTGGCTGCTGCTGTGTCTTGAAGCGATGCTTTCAGAGGAACTGTCAACAATGTTTAGATCTTCTGAGCTGTAACTGCCAGCTTTGAGTTCAGTGTCGTTTAGATGTGGTTTAGATTATTTTTCCCTAAATACATTTTCTTATTTATTTCAAATCTCACCTAACACTTCTTTGCCTATTCACATTTGAGCACTTCCTCTCCACTTCTTCTGGACTTTCTCATCACTGACATGGCATTTGGGCACTTGAAAGAACTTTGGGACATCTGTGGACTTGGAGATTGCACTCCAGTAATGGGGAGTCAGGACTGGGCGTCTGGGTTACAGGTTTCCATGTGGGGAGTAAACAGCAGGGCAGCAGGGACCAGCCACAAGGGAAAAAAAGCAGCATCTGCACAGCTCTGTCCCTAATTTGGAAGCTCGGTGTCTTTCAAAAGTCAGAGCTGTCCCCATGTTTGCAAACTGGATACTGTTTCATGAGCTTGCTTGTAATTGAACCTTGTTCTCTTGATTTGGGTGTACTAAAGACCCAGTTTTCCACTCATATAACAAAGGCTTGTACATCTTCAAGCGACATACTAGTCAATGGGTGCTTTGCCTGTGGTAGCTGTCAGGCAAATTGGTCCCAAGGGATGTCCTCTTTAAAGAAGTTAGGTCTAATGTATAAGCAGTTCAAGCATGATTGAAATAGAAATTAGGTATGACGGACTCTGTCCACCTTTGCCTTTATTTCCTGACATTTTATGTCAATCATTATAGCAATATAATGATTAAAATAAAATGGTAAGAATTGTAATTCTTGCCAACATGATTGTTCCATTTGTTGAACAGAGAGTAATCAAGGCACAGTGAGATTTTGGTAGAGTTGCCTAAAGTCATTGAGAATTTCTTTTTTGTGGAGTCAGGAACGCAACAAAATTCTCCCAGTTCAAAGCTCTGTATGTGTCCCATATTTTGCTGCTGTTGGAGACATACCTGGCCTGTGGAAGTCAGTCATAATGGAAAAGCATTTGACTTCTTGTAGGAAACCAATCCTAAGATGACAGAAATTTGCATTATTATGAGCTTGTTAATGAATACCTTTGCTTGCTCATATAAGCCTCTGACAAAAAGCGGGGATTCAACTGCATATTTGTCCATTTGAATAAATAGTTCATCTTTAATTTTGGCCACAATGGTAAATTAAAACACTCTGACTATATTTTTTTGGCTTTGGAGACTGAGCAACACTTTCTGATGCTTGCCTGGAGGCTTTAGAAGAAACAGTTCCTCTAGTCTGGCTTTTTTAAATCCATTGCATGTCAAAAGTCCCAATTTATGTGTGTATGTGTAGCAGTCCTTTCTCATGTCCTCCTGACTTTCCAAGTAGTGGGTTTGCACGAGCAGGTAGGGGGGGAAAGTTTGTGTCACTGGTGGTCAGATAGCTGTGAAAATGGGAAAAAAAAAAGACATCGCTTGCTGCCTGTTTTGGTACCACTGGTCCCAGTGGCTGAAATGTGAAGTAATTGGTTTGTTGCTGCAACATGGCATTTTTCTGCTACCGGAGCCCTGTCTACAGAGACCTTCCAGCCTGGGAACATGGGCAGGCTCAAAGAAAGAAAGGGCATTTCGTAGATGAAGGAGGCCTGTCCAAGACCTGCTTCAAACCCCTTAATAGATTTCTCAGTGACCCAAGAGCATGGTTTAGGAGAGGTCTTGGGCCAAGGTGAGATCAGGAGCTCCTGTTCAGAGGGGAACAAGCTACCTCTTCTCCATCCTTGTTCTGCCAAAGGCATCAGGTGTACACACAGCTGGGCACGTGTGCCCTGCAGTTGAAGGGTGGGGTCCTTTCTGTGCATGAGGCACGGGCTGCTAGTGATTTTTGGTGGTCAAGATCCAAACCCTTAACCAGTTTTAGTAGTTCAGATATTAATCCAAAAAGCAAGGGCCCTGAGGTTGTCTTTAAATCTCCTATATTACTTCCAGTTTGTGACAGCAGATGAGCCCTCACGTTTCTATTTAATTCTTCTTCTCTGTGATTTTTCTCCTTCTGCCTCATCTTCAGAGATCAGTGGTAAGCCAGGCATTAGCAGCTCTTGTAGCTAAAAACCTATTTTGGGGCGAGGGATAATATGCCCTGCATTTGGTTCACGTTGAACATGAGATGCACGTAGAAGTCTGAATCTACAGGTTTAGGCATTCTTGTTACCACAAGGCAGCTGCAGGTTATAAAATGACTACAAGAAGTCTGTTGTAGTTATAAAGCGCCCTAGTTATTTTATAATGAACCCTGGCCAGAAATGCAGTCAAAAGGCAGTAAAAAGTTTATCCAGAATATGTTTCACTTCAGCTTGGCTTATCCTGCACAGTGAACTTTACGTGAAGCTAAGCAGTGTGAGGAGGAGACATTTCACACGGAAGTCATACGCAGGACTTATCCATGCTTACGGGAAGGAAGGGTTTGCAGTATGAACGTTATCCAGCTAGAGATTTACGTCACGTTTGTTCCAGTTAGTGGTAGTGGGTCATAAGAGTCTTAGCGTGAATCATTTAGAGGGAAAATTATTGCTTTATCATGTACAAACAGTAGATATATTATATTGCAAAATCATTAGATCAAGCCGGTTTTGCAATTCAATTGGCTGTTATATTCCAGTCTGAAAGGGCAATACCGTAAGTTAAAGCCAATACTCAAAATTCTGTATGCCTGCCTGCTGGTCAGAAAGGAATAAAAATAGCTTTAAATGAAAATTAAAAAGCCCCACTATAGACTAAGGCTTGATCTTGCTAGAGCTTCACCTGCAATTCACTATTGAAGCCCTACTGAATGCTTTCATTATGGGATCAATTTTTTAAAAATAAAATAAATTGTATTGAGTTTTGACTCTGGTTACACAGATGTGTGTCACACTTGTTGATGCTTTCATAATTTTCTCCATTCCTCTTCTGTGAGTCTGTTCTTGGTTCTTATATTTAGACATCGTATATGATTACTTTCTGTTACAGCTCTATCCAGCCTTCAGGTTTTCTTTTACCATCGTTGTGCAAAGCCAGGACTGATTTATTTTTCTCTAGATTTTTATATTCCCATGTTTTTGTTGCCTGTCACCAGGCACATAATTTGCATGAGTTACAAAGACAAAGTGCCAGCACTTAACTTGGCTTTTTTAGACCCCTGGACAAAGGTCAGTGTCCAGAGGATGGACATTGGAAACTGGAAACATGGCTTAGTTTTTGGCTTTGCACTTCAAACTTGTAAAAAGCTTATTAGGGTTGTCATTGTCTTTTAGATGGTAATGGCCTGGCAGTGGACTGTGTACCTGGAAATTTAATCTATGGCCAACTTTTCTGCAGTGCAATTTTGGACTAGTCTGCCTTATTTAAACCTGGGTAGATGTTTCCTGCCATCTGCTCAGGGCAGGGAACCTGTGTGCTGGGAATCAAGGATGGGGCAGGGGGTGTCCCCTGCTCTGCCCAGCCCATCTCCAGTGCTTGAGGTTGCTGGATCACCTCCATCTCTTCCTGTCCTCTCCCCCAGCCTTTGACCATCGTAACCAGGAACGACTCATGCTGCCACTGCTTGTTGTGGCGTTGCCAGCCTCAGATGTGCATGTGGATGCCAAAACACAGCATATCTAGCTCTTCTCCCACGTCCTCAGGATAGGTGATAAGACCCACTACCAAAACTCTTCTGTCCATGATGCAGGCATTGATACAAAGCACAGAGACGTTGGTCATTCCTGCACGTACAAAACACCTGGTGTGACATTTTCAAGCAATGTCTTTGCTGTGCTCTTACTGGTACTAGTTTTCATGAGGCTTTGGAGAGAGTAGAGGGAAAGTGTCTTATAGAGGAATTTTGGAAATCCTTTCTTTTAGGATTAGCTGGTTTCTAGAGGGTTAATGTTTTTTGTCCCCCAAACCTTTTCTTAGAAAATGAAAACAAACATTAATCTCTGGATGTAGAAGCTTATGACACTTTAAATATTCAGTGCAGTCAGTAACACTTTATAGTGATAAAGTTATGATTTCTGTGTTTGATCATGAATGATTTATGGGAATTTGCTAAATGGTGAAGCACAGTTCCCTCTCAGCTGCAGACTGGAGTCTTCTCCCTGTGCAGACTTGCACACTTAGAAAAGTCATGCAAAATTGATCCCATTCCTCTAGAGAATTATATTTTCCACACACAGTCCCCAGAAGAGAGAGCATGGGTTGAGATGAGGGAGACGCATGAAGTACTTAGTTTAAAAACAAAGTCCCCTTACTTATTCTTCTCCCTTCAACAGCTCTAAGTGACACAAGCCAAAACCTTGGTGTGACAAACTGGAGTGCCCATGAGGCTCCCATTACTTGTCTTTAGTTTTCCTGCCTCAGGACAAATGGCTCGGACTCACAAATTTCCTAATACCTGAGCCCTTCTCATCAGCTGAGAGATGGAGCTGTCGCAGGGAGAGCTGAACACAGTTATGCTGGAAAATGTTGGCATTTTGGATGGTGCAGGCAGTCCTTGAGATAAATCCTAAACTTGGAAGAACTTGGTTTGGGCTTTTCCACCTGCTTTTCACTATGCAGAAAAAACGATGTTACTTCTGTGTTTAAGAATACTAATTGGGTAATTGAACACTTAACAAAAAACATACGGGTTGTCTTCTGCACTGGTCTTCTGATGATTTCATCTTGCATATCTGTCTTTACTTTTCCCCCCTTTAGAAGAATAAATACATTCTCCTTGGCTTCCCCTCATTCTCTTTTCATACACGCATAGAAGTGAGAATAAAACTTCTACATTTATCCAGCAATTACACTTTGAGTTTTCAAAAGTGGGATTGGCAATTTACAGACATCCAACTTAGATACGTTGGTTTAGAAAGTATTTTAACCATCTGCTATCTAAAATACCAGCTTTCCATTGGTTATTTCAAGTTAGATGCTGTGTCTACAATCATTGGTCTCTTTTAGAAATGTAGGTTTCTTAATTTTTGTAGAAACAAAGTGATGAAAAAAAGCATGCATGTTATATATGGCACATATTTTTGTTAAATGCAAATAGCTTTTACAGGAATTGACCTCTCAGAAGATGAATAGAGTGTTCACCTAGAAATAAAACCCAGTCTGGTCAACAGTTTCCAATCAATTCTTACAAATCTGTTACACTTTGCTGTAAAATTCACTGGAGTTTCATGCTAACATGCTACAGATTTCATTTTCAGCTTTAGGTTATGCCATTGTTTAGGCTATGCATTAGTTAATGTGTGAGTGATTAGAACTGGTTGCTGCTTATTCCTTTCCAACCCCCTCCCCCCCAATATTTTTCTTAAAGATGTGATTTTCTTTGTTTTGAAGTCTTCTTGTCTAATACAGCTCCCTTTGATGGTGAATGGAAAAATATGTCTTGACCCTGTAATTTTTGGCCTGAGAAAACAGCGCACATAACAGAGGGTTATGGTTGTCTTGCTGGCAGAACATACGGGAGCACTCCAACACTGATGTTAGCCTGCCAGTGGCTGCTGGTAGGGTTTCCTTCTCTTGCTGGCCTTCAAGCCACTGGCCACTGTGCCTGGCAGCCCCCTGGCGTGCCAATTTGTGAGTCCTGTGTCCTTGCTCCAGAGTTTCTGGTATAGGTTTCTTAGTCTAGAAATTGCTAAGTCCACATTAAGTGCTGCTTATTATTAGCACTTTGCCTCAGTTCGCGTGACTCCGAAGTTCAGATGTCACATTTGGATCTTTCCCAGTCTGCCTTGGTATTCCCCATGCCCTATATACTCTATGGATGTTATAGATTGAGACAACACGTTTGTTGCTTCAATTTGTTAATGCTCAAGTATCTGCTCACATTGCTGCCATACCATCTTTTGTGCCAGTCTTGACCTCCATCAGTGCTTGGTCACTGCCTTTTTGCCTGTGTTGCTAAGTCTCTTGAGAGATCCATGTTACGGAGTGAAGAGTTTTGTAGAGGGTTATTCAAAATTTACAGTTAGGTTTCTAGGGCGAGTAGCTTCGCTAGAATTAAGTTAATCTGCGTGAGTATTCTTCTGTGCCTCAGCCGCACAACATCTCTATAGAAGTACTTTTTTGTGTAGCAGTCTATGGCAAAGCATTAGCCACTCCATAATACTGATAATAGTAATAATCTTTAAAGTGCGGACCTTCAAAAGAGCTGGGTGCACTTTCTTCTTGTTGACTTTGCTGGGAGCTGGGAATTCAGCACACATCCTATGGGAATGACTCCAGATGAAGCTCCAGACAGCCTTTCGTGCGTCAGCCGAGCAGTGCTCAGTTGGCAGAGTTTTTACTTGATGCCTAATAAGTGGGTTGCCTCAGTTCTCATGAGAAAAACTCTGTTTGGGTTGTCAGGGTATGGGAAAATTGAGGGTGTGTATGTAACTGGGAAGGCCTTATTACCATGTCTGCGTATCTATAGTTGTAAAACATGATCTATGGCAGCACAAAATTTAAAATTTGGTGGCATCCCAGGAAGTACTTAATTGCGTTTGTGCTTCATTACAAGGCTGTCTCCTTTTCTGGAATTTATTTTAGCTAATTAGGTGGAAATGTCAAAGTAGTATTTCAGATGACAGAAACATCATATATTATCATACATGAAGCAATTAACTCTTTTTGACAAATATTTATTATGGTGTCGTCTTTAATTAAATCTTCAGTACTCCTAGACATAGAGCAGGTTCTTCCAAAAAGGAGCCGTTCTCAGCACTGTCAATGAGCGTTTGACTGATGGGGCTTAATTGAACTTGGTACTGAAAGACTTGGTGGCCTAAGCATGAAGATAACAACGTGACACAATTTCACAATACAGAAGTCTGATATTTTGGCAAAATCCCAAAACAATCTCCCACCTCCAAACTCTGTCTCAGATACCGCAGATGCATTATGCTGGAGAAGATGCATCTCCTGTTGCTCCGGTTCTTCCACTGGAACGGTTTGCAAGAGGAAAAAAAAATGCAGTGCGCTTGTGCTGCTACGATAAATAATGCTGGAAAGCAGGGTCTGTATATATGTTTTAAAATATCAATCTTCTTTTATTTAGTTCTTGGGGTTATTCACGTGGAAACATGTTACAAATGTGACTGTTTGGTTAGTTCCTCTTAAACAGATAGGTCTTGTAGATGATGTGCCACTGAGAAATAATTCCTGACAGTTATAACTGAACCAGATAAACAGTTCTGCCAGCTCCCAAATAACACTGGAAAACAAAAGGGTTCTGCTGATCGTTTTCCATTTCTTCATGCCTGTCAAACTATTTAACTGCGCGTTCCCCATCACAAAGGGTCTGTGTGTTATTCCGCTCCTCTGCTGTGGTCATGGTTTTTACCTTCTCTGTTGCAGGACCTACTGTGGTACTATGGTCCAGCTGTATTGCTCCTCAGCCGCTGCTGATCTTCACCTTCACCTTCTTCACCTTTGCAAAGACTCTCTTTGGAAATGCTGCATGAGATTTCTCCCCGTCATGGCCATTCGGCAACGGTATTAACCTTTATATATGTGTTTATTTTTTTCAGGCAGAAACAGCACCAGAAAGCGGACGGGATGGTCCCAATGTTCAGATCAGCTCAGGGCAGAATAACTCCGACCCTGTGGGAACAGGCAGCTCGGCCGCCTCCCAGAGCCTGGTTGCTCCAGCCGGGGTCTCGACAGGTACCTCTGCTGCAGCTTCATTCTTCATAAGGTAGTTCTTCTTCACCTTTCTGGTTTCTGTAACTTCTCATGGGTCTTCACATGGCTGTAAAATGCTGTTGAGTCTTTTCCATAGGTAGAAGGTGTAGTGTGTGGTGCTGGTTGCTGAGAGGTGGAGTTGGTCACCTGGTTATGACTGTGACTTTCCACTGCCACTGGGGAGCAGGCATGTGGTGATGATGAACTGTTTCTCTCTCTGCAGACCTGAGCAGGAACCTCTATTGACTAAAAACCAAGAAAACATGTGTTGATCTTTGTCTAGTCTTTAATGGCCATTTCCACCTGTAGCAAGTCTGTTATTCTGTAGGTTTCCCTAGAGCAGAAGCTGGAATGACAATTTTTTTTTCACTCAGATATAAACAAAGAAAAGTCAGACTTTTATTCAGTAGCATGGCCTATGTGTGCAAATGAAAGTTTTCCCATAGTTGGTAGCAACAGTTAAAACAGTTTAAGACATTGCTTTTTTTTTTTTTAGCAATAGTTCAGCACAATCTATTTTTTTTTTCCATTCTTGGGTCTTATAAGAAAAATGATATGTTAGCTTTGTTTGTGAAATGTTTGTTGTAATTAGGAATGCTGATTAAATGCAATACGCTGTCAAGCAGATGGTATTTAAAACAACAAAATTCAGGGCTTTGTACTTGCATTCCAAATTCCTTTTTTAATTCAGAACTGAACATGTTTTGAGACAATATTGAAAAACGTATGTCTGGGAATGGCATTAAAGTCAAATTTATGCACTGACTGAGGATCCTTGTTATCATGTAATCATGATGGTTATTGTATTGTTTCCTTTTCCTTGGTCTTTAAAGTGTTTTGTACCATTAAAAAAAAGACGGTTACTATAAGTTACAATCTGACCTCAGGAAGGAGCTCAATTTCCCAAGTCCTGTTCTTCAGAAAAATGTGGCAAAATGAGTTTTAAGCATTGTACAACTACTTATCATGGTCTGTCTGTAAGCAAGAGGCTGGGAAATTACTGCCCCAGGAGCCGTGTGTGTACATTAGCGTTTTGTGCCTGTGGTAAGTGCTGCAAGTTTAAAGTCAACACAGAGAAATGGCTGCTTACACAGGATGATTTGTTTCATTTTTAAGATAGGTGTCTGAAATACGTGGGAGTGGAGACTAAAGGAAAAGGAGAAAAGCTAAGACATCTCTTCTTGTTTACTTACCTGAACAAGGAGAGATGAATCCCCTCCAAAGTACTGAGCTGGACAGCAGCACAGCTTTCCTTGCTGCATTTCATGCTGTGGGTGTGAACAGTCTGATTTAGCTTAGTCTCCATGGGATTTATTTCATCGTGCATCTCTATGTCATAAGCAATAGTAAAGACTATCACTTTCAATGGGGAATCCAGAAAATAAAAAACCCCTTTGGCATTAGGAGGAAGAAATCAGTGCCTAATAATCTGAAATAAAATTCAAAATAATTTCTCCCAGTGATGTTTCTGTCACTGATCAGCAAAACTCAGTTCTGGGTCTATTGTGAAGCGACAGATCCTTCCTAACAATTGTCATTGGCTTGATTCAAAGGTTCTTGAAGTCAACAGCAAGACTGCAAATGACATCATTGTATGTTGGATCAGGCCCTAATTGCTTCTCATGAATCTGTCTTTGCCTTGAGTGGATTGGAGTTTTATAGCTTCAGCAGCTCTGTGCTAGCTAAAACATTTTAAAACCCATTAGTTCATTGCTTATTCCCTTCCCATGTTTCCTCTGTTCAAAATTGATTCTCTTCAATTTTTTAACCAAAGAACAGGGCTGGTTGAAATTTTTTTTTCACAAAGCACTTGCGTTTCATTTTTTTTTTTTTTTGTGGTTGTTGTTGGAGAGAGAGACTTAAGTGAGAAACAGTTTTTTTCCTTTAACATTTATCAATTATCTGAATTAGTTTTGTAGCATTTTTATGATCTTTCAGCACATTGCTGGTTAATGTATCTCAGTGTTCATTTCTCAGTATTCCAGAGGCTATCTAAGAATCTCAGATTCCCAAAAAGCAAGCATTGAAGAAACAAGTTCAGTTATGACTGTGATTAAAAGTACAAATCAAAGCACAGAAAATCTCACAAAGGCTGGGGGAGAAAGATCTGTTATTGATCCCTGACATCATTAATATGTTGAGCAGTTCCTCAGGTGTAGTTCCTAGCCAGGCTGCTTCACCACCATTGGCATTAACCTCAGGAGAAGCTTCCTCTCCTACTGCTCCTTCTGGTTTTCTGACTCCTCCTGGTGTGGGGGACCTTGTTGATCAAAGTTTCCATGCTGAGTCTCTCTCCCACCCTTGAGCCATACAGTCCTCAGCAGGAGGGGAGAGGAAGGGGAGATCTTCTAGGATGAGTGAGAGAGAGATACTGGCAGAAACTGGGGTGGAATCAGCGAATCAAGGGACCACAAATACTGGGATATCAATAGTGCTGGCTGTTTTTGTTCAGTGCTGATGGGGTATAGGGCTTCTTTGCTCCAGCCTTTCTAGTCCTGTCTTCTCTTTACCTTTGCACCATTCAGCCTCAAGCATGTTGAGGAAGAAGGTCGTCCCTGCCTTGGATCCTTTGCAGCAGCATCTACTTCTCTGTCCTTTGTGTCTTGTTTCAGATAATCCTCTCTCAGCGAGCACCAAGAGGTGAAAGTGGAGTCATGGCATTAGTGTCTCGCTGTGGTCCCTGTTCACTGGGTTTGACGATTCTTGCCTTAGCACGTTTCTCTCCTCAGCCACTGGAATTGTGATCTTCATAGTGGGGCCAGTGTGTTACTGGTGTTACGCAGAGCCTGGCACGTTTTGTTCCTTGTTCTCTACTGGGAATAAATGCAATTAATATATTGATAACCATTGCCCAACTCTACTGGGTATAACTTCATGTTTTTCCAGGAGCCCTTTTGTAAAAGGGGCTGTGGTTGGGACTTTAGTTCGGGAAAAGTGCTGTTTTGTCACAGAAATAAAGTGGCTAAGCAAAAATATTGCATGTCTGTTAACATTCATTGTATTGGGGTGCAGGGTTAGTTACTTTGGAAGACAACGCCCTTGTTGTAGAGTGCTTGTGGAAACTGCATCCATGATTTCCTTAACAGCAGCAACACTAGATGCTGACTTTTTTTCTTCCACATGAATAAAGAATTCCAGTCTTGCTCTTCATGGAACAGCATTAACTGTGTTTGTACAGGTCCTAGTACAATTAGCTTTTGGGCTTGTGGCATGGTTTCCTGGCAGCAAATAAATGTCTTTTTCACATTAAAACTTGGAGTCTCTATTCAGCGAAATAACACCCTTTGACTCTTGCTTGTGGGCTGTCTTGCGCCTGAGAAGGCAGGAGGTCTGTGCAGGCTTTTTTTGGTTGATTGGTTTGATTTCTTTACTTGAGTTTGTTCCTCAGCGGGAGTCATAGCTTTGTGTTTGTAAGGTCACAAACTTAAAAGACTGTACAGAGAGTACATGTCCTCACCTGGAAAATAATAACTATGAGCTGCAGCAAAATATTTACCTGGTGATAAGAGGTACCCGTGGTTAAAACGGGTATTGTTAAGATAGTCTTTGCAGTGAATGCATGTTTTGTTTAGCATATGTGCAGCCCAAATCTACATATTCATCCAAAGCACTTTCTCATTTGAATGTCATATTTCATTTCTTCAAGCTTAATTATGTTCTGCTTTTCAAAA